>ML843531.1:8916-20106 GCA_009831015.1 Picea engelmannii
CATTACCTCATGGAATATTTTGGTAGGCGAATGTCCCCCGAGGATAGGTGAACGTTGTCTTCTCTTGGTCTTTGGGTGTGATTTGGATCTGGTTATATCCATTGAATCCATCGAGGAAAGAAAAGTATTTATTCATTGCTAACGTGTTGTTTTATTGAGTTCTTTATAGTCGACATAGATTTTCCATTCATCGTTTTTATTTGGTACCATGAAAAGGGAGGAGACCCATTGGCTATCAGAAATTGGATAGATGAAGTTAGTTGTAACACACCCACTAACTAAATCAAATTTTTCCGGTCCTCTGTCGGATTCGAACCCCTAAATAACCATGGAGGCCCAGCATAAGCTGGCTCCTTCCCTCTCCTTCTCCGTTCCCACCCAATCGAGGGTTATATTCACTGTTCCATTTGAACGCAGCGTCCTTTATATTTTACACTTCGGCGCTACAACAAGACCCAAACATTCTATTCTGCAACCGTTGAATCCCTGTCAGGGCTGGCGAGTGACCAATAGGGATGAATCCCTACGGGGTCAGTGAATGGCCAATAGGAACAAACCTCAACAGGGGTAGAGAATCCGCCAATGGGAAACAAGCCCCGTCGTGCGTTTGGGGGTAATACAGGTGGCGAGAGAAGAACATGACACGGTGGACGCCATGACAGGAGGGGCCCCACTTCATACGTCACACTATTATGGACCCCCCCCCCCTCANCCCCCCACCCCCCCATTAAAGGTAGAATGGCAAGGGGGCTCCAGAGGTGCATCCTCAGCCGTAGATCTGGACGGGTGGATTCGGGCTGCCCAGAACTGCTCACCGCTTATCCTAAAGCATAACCACTTCCTGGTTTAAGTTAACGTCTTGTTCCCACATCTAACAGTCATTACGGACCCGAAGATCCTCCGAAAGAATCTCCTCCATCCATCGGGGTTTCGAAGTTTCTAATGTCAAAACTCATTCACCCCCAAGACTCGCGATCCTTCGAATTCTCGACGCGCTTTTACACTGGCTAGCCCTCTTGGATATACTATGGTCCATATGACCACTAACCATATGACTGCAGCCGTATACTTCCCATCGGGATTTTGGGGTTTTCACTGTCGATTTCAACTTACCTCGTGGATCCCCGACTCCCGATATGTCGATACGAAAATGTGCACGACACCTGTCCTCCACTGTGACCCACACTCCTGTGACAAATCGGGAAATCGCATATCGGGATATCCTGATTCCCGTTGCACTAGTTCACGGAACTCTCCAAGTCCCGAACCCCGATATGGTAACACCTGTCCTCCACTATCTCCCGCTATGGCCCACACGGCTCTCCCGTCGGAATATCGCGGATCGCAATTCCAAAGTGTGGGAGTTTCTTACTTCCGGAAACTTCGATTCTCCGATTCCCGACTTCCGGGATCTCCTGACACGTATCCCTCCAAATGGACGGTCCCAATTCTGTCGAGACTTTGAAACTTTCGTTGTCCTGGTTCCTTCGACCTCAGAAATGTCGATTTCCTGACTCTCCGACTCTCGTTAGATTTTTGACACCTGTCCCTCTGAACGGACGGCTTGGATTTTGTCGGGGTTTTCACCTGGGACTTCCCCGATGCACCGAACGCCGATGGCGCTTGATCTCCGCCACGTGTCCTCTGTCAATGGACGGTCTAGATTTTTATCGGGATCTTGAGACTTGTGATGTCTCAGTTCTTACAACCTCTAGGATCCCGATTTCCCGAGTGTCGATATCCCGATGGCTAAACCTCGAACCACTTCTATTCAATCTGACGGTTGTCGGGTAATTTTCCCAGATCTGACAGCCCAGATCTGTTCTTCTGCGCACACTCCAGAGACTTAAGATCCAGGCATCTTCTTCCGATCCAACAGCTGACGGGTGTCTGCTCAATATCTAACGACTCAGACTTGCTCCACCTTGCGCACTCTTCCACTACTTCGTGGATGTGGAAAGATCAACGGTCCAAATGTTCTCATGGACCTTGGGGAAACTACGATCCTAATTTCCTCGCTATTCACGAAGATGGGTGGAAAAGAAACAAGAGGCGTAACGCTCTTACTACTTTTGTCAATATGATGGTCGTGAATGACCATGGGTTTTCTGACAGGATCCCATCCATCGATTGGTTACTCATCCCTACGCTACTTCCTCAGAACCTTAAGAGGGTCATTCCTCCTCATACAGGGTTATTAAGACTTGCCCATTCAAGTCCCTTTTCTGGGTTCTTTGTGAACCTTTCTAAGGAGGGAAAATCTCGGCAACGAGATCAATTCTGGGGCATTCCTGGAGACAGACAAAGGGAAACAAACTCCCGAGGATGGGCTGGAGATCTGACTTGGTTCAACCTAGGCATACTTAGATTCATTTATCAACGTAAGTCATTCATGGTTCCCTCTATCATAAGCACATATCTATATATTCTTATCAAAGCACTGCACAGACATTCTTATACTATAATCATTCATAATTTCACAGTTCTGCGAGCAAATATAAAAGTATATGAATTTCAAGACACAATATGTAAAACAATTATGAGAAGTAACTTCAGAAACGGGTGCAACTGCTGAGAGGGGTGTTCGTTTCCACCCAACCATAGGCGTAGCGACTCCCAGCGGATTTACCACTAGCCACCCCCGAGCTAAGACCACGATGCTCTGAGACTGCGTCTCTCTGTCTGCCAATGACCAAGAGCGAAGGTTGCAATCCTTCCTCTCTGCTATCACTCACTCTGCGTGGTGCCATAGTTCCCCTCGCGTCTGCCCTCTCAATCGCCTCTACCATACGCCTTATCCTCTCACGAGGTTGTGTGTGGCGCGATTTCCCTCGCACTGATCAGGCTTGACGCCTCTACGAATGGGCGGTTCACCATCCCATCCCTCATCAATCCATCTGCCTACCAGTCTGCGAGTCATTAATTTTCAGGGCCAGCGAGCCGCTTTTGGTTCTCCGGGCCAGTGGAGTCCAAATACGGTATTAAATTCTCGGTGGAAGTTAACGCCACCTTTTCAGGTGCCTTCCACCGCCATCGTGGTCTCTTTTTCTGCACATCCCCTCATCAGCAATCCTGCAATAAATTCATAATGTTATTCACATTCATTGACCTCTTCCTCAAGGCCCATTTACATCACATATTCATATTTATGAGTTTTCCATAGTTCTTGGCCAGTCCATTTATATTTACAAGTTGGGGGAAACAGGGTGTTACAATTCCCTCCCCCTTAAAAGGAACATCGTCCTCGATGTTCTTATCTACTAGCATGAATTGCATGTACAGAAGTAAACAAAATTGGATATGTCAGTCTCATGGCATCTTCCATCTCCCATGTAGCCTCATCTGGGCCAAAATGTTTCCACTGCACATTGACCTGTGCAATGGTTCTGTTCCAGAGCGGGGTTTCCTTTCTGTCCAGTATGCATTAGGGTTCTAGTAGAAATTATCCCTCTAGTTCCACCTGGATCAAAGACCAGTCAATTATATGATTAGCATTATGTATATATTTCTTTAATAATGAAACATGGAAAACATTATGTGCTTTTACTATGGGAGGAAGTGCTAGCCGATAGGCTACAGGCCCCACTCTATCTAGAACCTCAAAGGGTCCACAATACCGGGGTGCCAGTTTGGCACAAGCTCCCATTTTCAGGGAACTCCTTCTGGGCTTAGTTCTGAGATATACATGATCTCTTGTTTGGAACTCTCTTGGAGTTCTCTTTTGATCAGCATAACTTTTCTGTCGGTTCTGAGCGACCTTCAGATTTTGTTTTATCTGAGTCACTTGTTGTTCCATTTCTTTCAACATATTGGGTCCAATAGAAATCCTATTTACAGGATTACTCCAGTTGACTGGAGTATTACACTGTCTACCATAGAGGACCTCGAATGGACTCATCTTTAAGGACGCTTGATAGTTGTTGTTGTAGGAAAATTCTACTAATGGCAGGTAGTCTTCCCATTTCCTGGGCTGATGCATCACATGCATCCTTAACATATCTTCTAATATCTAATTTACTCTTTCTGTCTGTCCATCGGTTTGAGGGTGATAGGCGGTACTAAACAACAATTTGGTCTCTAAACACGTCATCAGTGATTTCCAGAATTTGGAAGTGAATTTTGTGTCTCTGTCAGATATTATCTCTTTCGACATACCGTGCAGTATGAATACCTCTTTCATGAATACCTGGGCGATATCTATCGCCTTGTAGGTCGATTTGACGGGAATGAAATGAGCAGACTTGCTCAGTTTATCCACCACTACCATAATGGCGTCATTCTGTTTGGTTGAAGTTGGTAATCCAGTGATAAAATCCATGGAGATGGTTTCCCATTTCCATTCTGGGATGGGCAAAGGGTGTAATAGTCCGGCTGGATGTCGATGTTCTGCTTTAACCTGTTGAAATTCTATGCATTGGGCTAGATATTTGGCTATGTCCTTCTTCAATCCCGGCCAATAAAATTGCTTTCGGGTGGCAGTAATCATTTTCTGGTATCCTGGGTGACCAGTGTAGGGTCTTCTGTGAAATTCATCCATGATGAACCTCTTCAAGTCATCACAATTGGGGATGTACAGTCTATCTATGTAAGTGAGCAGGCCTCCTTCGGTCGTCTGATAGCCTTCATATTTTGCTCCAGCGGGTTCTTGTTGTAGGTACAGGGTCACATTTCGGACGAAGGGATCTTCTTCTTGTGCCTCTTTGACTCTGTTCTTGACATATGTCTCACAGGTACTCACCGTTGCCAGGTGAATCGTTCTCATGCTTCTACTAAGGGCATCAGCCACCCTATTATCCTTCCCTTTGATGTGTTTGATTTCAAAATCAAATTCACTAAGGAGGGCCATCCATCTGGCTTGTCTAGCATTAAGCTTGGGTTGATGAAACAAATACCGTAATCCACAGTGATCTGTCATAAGCACAAATTTCCTTCCCAGGAGGTAATGCCTCCACATTTTTAAGGTATGCACTATGGCAGCCAATTCTAGATCATGAGTCACATAGTTGACCTCATGTTCATTCAATTTTCGGGATTCATAGCAGATCACCTTTCCTTCCTGCATAAGGACTCCTCCGAGCCCTTCATTACAAGTATCTGTGCACACAAGGAAGTCAGCTTCTGGGTCAGTGATTTTTTTTTAACATAGGTGCATGGGTTAGTATATGTTTCAAGGTTTGAAATCTTTCTTCACATTGCTGTGTCCACAGAAATTTTGTCCCCTTCTTCAAGAGGGCGGTGATTGGACAACCAATCTTGGAGAAATCTTTTATAAATCTTCTATATTATCCCGCCAATCCCATAAAGGATCTGATGTCTGAGACATCCTTTGGGGTAGGCCATTCCATGATAGACCTGATCTTGTCAGGATCTACTGCCACCCCTTCCTTGGACAGAACATGTCTCAAGTAGTGTATTTGCTTCTGAAAGAAGTCACGCTTGTTGAATTTAGCATAGAGATGATGCTCTCTTAGCACTTGCAGCACAAGTCTAAGATGCTCTTCATGTTCTTATCTACTCTTAGAGTAGATTAATATGTCATCAATGAAAACTAGTACAAATTTATCTAAAAATTTACTGAGTACATTGTTCATTAAGCACATGAAAGTGGCAGGGGCATTGGTTAACCCAAATGGCACTACTACAAACTCATATTGACCATACCATGTCCGGAAAGCGGTTTTATGGATGTCTTCACCCTTAATTCGGACTTGATGGTATCCTGACCTTAAGTCAATCTTTGAGAAAACAGACGCACCTCCCAACTGATCGAATAGATCACCGATCCTGGGCAAGGGGTATTTGTTCTTTGTGGTTACTTTATTAAGTTGTCTATAGTCTATACACAGTCTAATGGTGTCATCCTTCTTTTTCACAAACATGACTGGTGCTCCCCATGGGGACACGCTAGGTCGAATATAACCCTTGTCCATCATTTCTTTTAATTGCAATTTGAGTTCAACTAACTCAGGTGTGCTCATCCGGTAGGGTGTTCTAGACACCGGCACTGCTCCTGGTGCGAGTTCTATTGAGAAGTCAATATCTCTTCTCGGAGGTAGACCCGGTACCTCTTCCGGAAATACATCTCTGTACTCTCTTAGGATAGGGTGATCATCGGGGCTTGGTTTAGCGCCTTCGATTATTTTCAGTACCTGTATTGCATATAGGGGACATCCCTTTCGGCAATACTTTCTCATTTGCAGGGCCGATATTTGTCTCACCGAGACCGGCTTTCGGATCCCTTGGAGGGTTATCCTTTGTCCTTCTTTGTTTACACACTCTAAGGTTTTATGGTAACAGTCCAATTTGACTTTATGGGCGGCCAGCTAGTCCATACTAATCAACAAGTAGTATGACCCCAGGGGTAATACATTAAGGGTTGCTTGGGTGGGGAATTTACCCAACATTAACTGGTAGGCTGGTATGGCCTCTACCTTTCTTTTGGTGCCAGTGGCTAACTGTACTAACCATGGCTTAGTTTGTTTTCGTGGCTGTAGCTTACACTTATCAACAGCTTTAGGGGATATATAACTCAAATTTGAACCAGGGTCAATCAAAACAGACACCAGATGGTTGAAAGTCATACCTTCTATTTCCACCATTGAAGCTTGGTGGTCAGCTTGGTTATTATCCAAGGCTGCATAGATCTGCGGCACACTCCTTGCCACATCATTGACCGTGGTAGCTTCTTGCATGTTATAAATTTTCCAATTGTTCTGTTGTCGGTGTGGACAGTCTCTCAGGAGATGCTCTTCTCTGCAACCCCAGCATTTCAGAGGTTCTTTCTTTGGGTTATTAGTCTTTACTGGTATAGGTCCAGAAATTTTACTTCCGTTCACCGAGGGAAAGTTCTGCTGGAGTACACTTCGGGTTGGAAAGTTCATTCTGTGGTTCTTCTTGTAATTTCTTAGTCCTGAGGATTTGCTCCCCTTCTTCTAAAATTTTGAACCATTCTTATGTTTCCAATCTCCATGAGACTCTGCCCGATGTCCATATTGTTCATGACAATATGTTGCCTTTCTTATAATGTCTTCTAGGGTCTTTGGTTCGTCAAATTCAATTCGATTCTGGTATTCCTTGGGTAGCCCACTGATGAAGCGTTGCGCCTTCGCTTTCTCTGCTTTGAGGTAGGGTACATACCTCAGTAAGTCAAGAAATTTGTTGACTTACTCCTCCATAGTAATTTGTCCCAGTTTGAGTTCATAAAACTCTTTAGCCTTCTCGTCGAAATACCTTTCCGACAAATACTTCTTCCGAAAGTACTTCTTAAATTGTTTCCAAGACAGGTCCTCCTCGCGTATCCCTTTCATATTCTTAAGGTCTTCCCACCAGATGGAAGCCTTTCCATTCAGATTGAAAGTGGCCACTCGGGCCTTCAAATTCTCTGAGAAATCATGGAATCTGAAATATTTCTTCAGTCCAAGTAGCCAAGCCTCAGCTTCCTCTCCCTTCTTTATCTCGTCGTCGAAGGAGGGAGGTTTGGCCTTCCTAAATTCCTCAAATTTATGACTCTTAGAAGTCTTTTGCTTCTTCTGTTTTTTGCAAGAATAGGAACTGGTCCTGCTGCTGGAAGAGCATTCTGAATCACCAGCTTCCTTCTCAGTAGAATCATCTGGTACTGGTCCTTTACCTCTGGGGTGGACCTTTCTGGATGTGCTTCTCTCAGTGTGGCCACTGACACGACCACGATTCTGCATCTTCGGTTCATGCTGCATTTGTCGCTGTAGGTCAGATAAGCTCTGCAGTAAAACTGCATTAATTTCGGTTTGCTTTTCTTGTTCTTTCATCATCCTTTCATTGTCGGCCTTGCAGCTTTGCAACTCAACCATGAGACTCCTCACAGTCTCGGCTAGGTCTGGAGGGGTTCCTATTGCTCTTCTTTCATCGGACTCTTCGTCTCTATTGTGGGAGCCTTCTCCCACCTCTTGGTGAGTCACCATGCTCTGCGTCTGTAGATTCCCGCGGTTGTTCGTCCGCTTGAGTGAAAAGACAAACGCTAGTTATTAGTCAAGAGTTAAATTCATATTATAATTTGCGCATAATTTCATAAATCTTTCACATGAATACACAGTCGGGTTTTCATATTCCAAGTTTTTAATCCTGGACAAGATAGTTAGGTCAGGGGTTACTCCTCATAGGAGCGCTTCGAACGGAGTTTATGCGTGAATCGTGCATGAGCCCAATCAGGCCGAGTGTTGTAACCATGCTCTGATACCACTTTGTAACATACCCACTAACTAAATCAATTTTTTCCGGTCCTCTGTCGGATTCGAACCCCTAAATAACCATGGAGGCCCAGCGTAAGTTGGCTCCTTCCCTCTCCTTCTCCATTCCCACGCAATCGAGGGTTATATTCACTGTTCCATTTGAACGCAGCGTCCTTTATATTTTGCGCTTCGGCGCTACAGCAAGACCCAAACATTCTATTCTGCAACCGTCGAATCCCTGTCAGGGCTGGCGAGTGACCAATAGGGATGAATCCCTACGGGGTCAGTGAATGGCCAATAGGAACAAACCTCAACAGGGGTAGAGAATCCGCCAATGGGAAACAAGCCTCGTCGCGCGTTTGGGGGTAATACAAGTGGCGAGAGAAGAACGCGACACGGTGGACGCCATGACAGGAGGGGCCCCACTTCATACGTCACACTATTCTGGACCCCCCCCCCCTCATTAAAGGTAGAATGGCAAGGGGGGTCCAAAATCCACTGGGAAGCCGTTGATCATGGTGAGTAAATCTCGACCGTTCGAGAGTTGCATGTCCAATTCCAGACCCCCCCTCCCCCCATTAAAGGTAGAATGGCAAGTGGGTTCCGGAATGCATCCTCAGCCGTAGATCTGGACGGGTGGATTCGGGCTGCCCAGATCTGCTCATCGCTTATCCTAAAGCATAACCACTTCCTAGTTTAAGTTAACGTCTTGTTCCCACATCTAACGGTCATTACGGACCCGGAGATCCTCCGAAAGAATCTCCTCCGTCCATCGGGGTTTTGAAGTTTCTAATGTCAAAACTCATTCACCCCCAAGACTCGCGATCCTTCGAATTCCTGACGCGCTTTTACACTGGCTAGCCCTCTTGGCTATACTATGGTCCATATGACCACTGACCATATGATTGCAGTCGTATACTTCCCATCGGGATTTCGGGGTTTTCACTGTCGATTTCAACTTACCTCGTGGATCCCCGACTACCGATATGCCGATACGAAAATGTGCACGACACATGTCCTCCACTGTGACCCACACTCCTGTGACAAATCGGGAAATCGCGTATCGGGATATCGTGATTCCCGTTGCACTAGTTCACGGAACTCTCCAAGTCCCGAACCCCGATATGGTAACACCTGTCCTCCACTATCTCCCGATGTGGCCCACACAGCTCTCCCGTCGGAATATCATGGATCGTGATTCCAAAGTGTGGGAGTTTCTTACTTCCGGAAACTCCGATTCTCCGATTCCCAACTTCCAGGATCTTCTGACACGTATCCCTCCAAATGGACGGTCCCAATTCTGTCGGGACTTCGAAACTTTCGTTGTCCTGGTTCCTTCGACCTCAGAAATACCGATTTCCCGACTCTCCAACTCTCGTCAGATTTTTGACACCTGTCCCTCTGAACGGACGACTCGGATTTTGTCGGGGTTTTTACCTGGGACTTCCTCGATGCACTGAATGCCGATGGTGCTTGATCTCCGCCACGTGTCCTCTGCCAACGGACGGTCCAGATTCTTATCGGGATCTCGAGACTTGTGATGTCTCAGTTCTTACGACCTCTAGGATCCCGATTTCCCAAGTGCCGATATCCCGATGGCTAAACCTCGAACCACTTTTGTTCAATCTGACGGATGTCGGGTAATTTTCCCAGATCTGACAGCCCAGATCTGTTCTTCTATGCACACTCCAGAGACTTAAGCTCCAGGTATCTTCTCCCGATCCAACGGCTGACAGGTGTCTGCTCAATATCTGACGACTCAGACTTGCTCCACCTCACGCACTCTTCCACTACTTCGTGGATGTGGAAAGATCAACGGTCCAAATGTTCTCATGGACCTTGGGGAAACTACGATCCTAATTTCCTCGCTATTCACGAAGATGGGTGGAAAAGAAACAAGAGGAGTAATTCTCTTACTACTTCCGTCAATCTAATGGTCGTGAATGACCATGGGTCTTTCGACAGGATCCCATCCGTCGTTTGGTTACTCATCCCTACGCTACTTCCTCGGAACCTTAAGAGGGTCATTCCTCCTCGTACAGGGTTATTAATACTTGCCCATTCAAGTCCCTTTTCTGGGTTCTTTGTGAACCTTTCTAAGGAGGGAAACTCTCGGCGACGAGATCTATTCCGAGGCATTTCTGGAGACAGACAAAGGGAAACAAACTCCCGAGGATGGGTTGGAGATCTGACTTGGTTCAACCTAGGCATACTTAGATTCATTTATCAATGTAAGTCATGCATGGTTCCCTCTATCATAAGCACATATCTATATATTCTTATCAAAGCACTGCATAGACATTCTTATACTATAATCATTCATAATTTCATAGTTCTGCGAGCAAATATAACAGTATATGAATTTCAAGACACAACATGTAAAACACTTATCAGAAGTAACTTCAGAAACGGGTGAAACTGCTGAGAGGGGTGCTCGTTTCCACCCAACCGTAGGCGTAGCGACTCCCAGCGGATTTACCACTAGCCACCCCCGAGCTGAGACCACGATGCTCTGAGACTGCGTCTCTCTGTCTGCCAGTGACCAGGAGCGAAGGTTGCAATCCTTCCTCTCTGCTATCACTCACTCTGCGTGGTGCCAGGGTTCCCCTCGCGTCTGCCCTCTCAATCGCCTCGGCCATACGCCTTATCCTCTCGCGAGGTTGCGTGTGGCACAATTTCCCTCGCACTGATCATGCCTGACGGCTCTACGGATGGGTGGTTCACCATCCCATCCCTCATCAAGCCATCCGCCTACCAGTCTGCGAGTCATTAATTTTCAGGGCCAGCGAGCCGCTTTTGGTTCTCCGGGCCAGTGGAGTCCAAATACTGTATTAAATTCTCGTTGGAAGTTAATGCCACCTTTTCAGGTGCCTTCCACCGCCATCGTGGTCTCTTTTTCTGCACATCCCCTCATCAGCAGTCCTGCAATAAATTCAGAATGTTATTCACATTCATTGACCTCTTCCTCAAGGTCCATTTACATCAC
>ML843531.1:20297-30770 GCA_009831015.1 Picea engelmannii
CGCCATCGTGGTCTCTTTTTCTGCACATCCCCTCATCAGCAGTCCTGCAATAAATTCAGAATGTTATTCACATTCATTGACCTCTTCCTCAAGGTCCATTTACATCACATATTCATATTTATGAGTTTTCCATAGTTCTTGGCTAGTCCAGTTATATTTACAAGTTGGGGGAAACAGGGTGTTACATTAGTTGTAAGCAATTTCTGTAGCTCTTCTTTGACTATGTCTTTCAATGTCGGGTTCATCTGGCGTTGGGGTTGGTGGATGAATCTAGATCCTTCCTTAATATATATGTGATGTGTGCATAGGTTGGGATGGATTTACTTCATGTCAGAGTAATCTCGGTAATCCCAAGCAAAGGAATCATTGTGCTTTTATAGAACTTTAACTAGTCACTCCTTTAGTTGTTCGGTTAATCCTTGGTAAGGTTTTTCCTAGGCTTATTTCTATGGTTTTTATAAGGGATCCTTGATCCTTTTCTAGTGGGGATTCATGTTCTATGGGTGAGATGTTTGTTGAGGCTAAAGAAACATGATTTTCTGGTTGCATAACATGCTCAAGAATATGTGAGTTTCCTAGGAAGAGGAGGAGGCTATAAAATCGTTGATTTCATCATCTTCTCTTTTATCTCTTATGGCTAGGTATTGATCTATGGAGAGGACTTGATGGGCTTCCCCTTCTTCATCACTCTCTTTTTCGTCAACCCAAAGTGGTTTTTATAAGTCTATGTTGGGTTTAGCAAGAGGTTAGAGGGTTAATTGTTTTGTGGATGTCCCATGGGAGATGGTCATGTTGCCTAACCTACAACCAATGTAGGCATCAGCAGTGGCTAGCCAAGGTCGTCCTAGGATTAAAGGATACCCTCCTAGAGAGGTTTTTGGTTGTAGGACCTTGAAGTCAATGGGATATTCCCATGAATCCAAAGAGATCACTACATCTTCTAAGATGCCCTCTAGTTTAATGGTTGATCTGTTAGCGAGTTGAAGTACAATTGGGGTTTCCCAAAGGCCTGTAAGACCTAAGGCTTCCATAGTCTCGTGTGCCATAACATTGATGGTATCCCCCAGGTCAATTAATGTGTTGCTAATAAGTGTATTGTTGATTTGCACATTAACGACTGGACTACTAGGGTCGGAGTATTTAGTTGCGAGAAATCCCCCCATCATTAAATCTGACAGTTTTCCCATGACATGAACGGTTTAGGGATCCTTTCATTTCCTACCAGGTTTCCTTAAGCAAAGTTCTCGTACTGCTTTTGAATATATGGGCACATCCTTGATGGCTTGAAATAGTGGTATTTTAACACACATTTTTTACTTCTCCCAAGAAGTCAAGTTCAAGATGAGTAAAAGGTTTTTCTAAGTTTAGTTTTTTCTGGATAGGGTGAGTTTTGAAGTTCAGGGTGGGAATTCTCAGCTTTCAAAAGTTCTTGAGATTGTTTTGGTTCCAATTATTCATTTCAGACATCCTCATTCAAATATTCAATGTTAGTACAAGGTTGGTCCTTGGTTATTGTTTTCTCTAATCGAAGGTGAATATCATTGCATTCTAAGGAAGAGATGGAATAAGTTGGATAGGTCGCAAGTCCAGCAACTTGCGTTGGTTGGACTAGCCTTCTATTATTTGGGTTAGGTATGGGTTGTGATGGTAGTTGTGGTTGAAAAGGGGTGGATGTGGATGTTTTCATCTAGGAGGAGGAAGGAGTTGCATGGGTGGATATGTCATAGGTTTTTGAGGTCCTCCTATAGTATGGTTTCTCCATCCCTATTGCCATAATTGGTTTGGAGGAGGAGGAGCTGCCCATTACTGTGTCGGCATACCCCATGGTTGAGAAGAATATTACATGTAAGGGTTAGTCCAATATGAATTGAAATATTTAGATTGATCTTGGATCATACCTTGAGGTTTAGGCTGCCAAGGTCGCTTCTGAGAGACATAGCATAATTGTTCTAATTCTTTGTCTTTTTGGTAGATAGTTTTTAATCCTAGTAAGGATGGAAAGTTATGAGTAGCATGGTCCTCGTTACATATTCTGTAAACCTTGATTTGATCCAACGGAAATTCTTTCCATGGGTGTTTTGTTCTACATTTCAGGTAAAAGATAGACAAATCTCTTTTTGTCTCCTCCTTTTTCTTCATTTGTAGTGTATCCGGTTGGGATCTCAGGGAAATAAGTATGTCGGTCATGAAGTCTTCTAACATGTTCCCAATTTATCCTCTCATGACTCCACTTCCAACACTTTTTCCTGTTCTTTCCAGTATACCTCTTGGTCCTTTGCCCATTTTTTATGTCCACGTGCTTACAACAAAGTTCCAAGATAATGTTGTAGTCTAACTGAGAAATATCTCCCCTGCCCATCAAGTTGAGGAGTTCTACACAATCATCTCAGATTCCTCGTAGAAATAAGACATGACGTGTCTCAGGAGCCAAATATCCTTGCTTTTCCCTCCGCATGTTGTAGGTGAATCGTTCAACATAATCGTAGAGGCTCTCATCTTCATGTTGCATCATCTTGAAGACTTCCTCTCTTCTTTATTTATCTTTGTAGTAGTCTTGGTACTTGTCTAGAAATTTCTTCGTCATTTGGTCCCATGAGTTGATGTTATCTTTTCCAAGACCCATGAACAATCGTAGTGTTGCACTCTTAAGTGTGGTTGGAAAAAGTTTCAGTTTATGGGCATCTGTCATGTAGTCGTAGCTTTTTCATAGTACATCGAACTCGAAGAGGAAGGTATCAATATCTTCTTTAGATAACCCATGAAAGTTTGGCAAGGTTGAATGAGGGATGTTCTTCATCTTGGTCTCCTCGTATGTTTCTTTGATTGGAAATTCGAAATTCAAGGGTTCATTCTCGACAATCTCATGTGCCATTTCTTTCTTAGGGTTGTCCTTTGTTTCTAAAGGTGCCTCAGGAAAAAGGAACTCTCCAGAGTGATATTATTTAGTGATTTGTTCTTCTGAGAGTGGATCCTTTGTGCGTAGAGATCCTTGTATAGTTTTTGATTCATGAGGAGATTCTTCGGGCTTTTTCTTGGCAAGAAAACATGTTGTAGGTGATAACTAATTTGGATAATTGATCACCTTTCCATCTTGTGATTGACCTGTACTGTTATCTTTTTAGGAGTTCTTGGAAGAGCTAACAATATATCTTGTTAATCTCTAACTCTACTCATAGAAAAGACTAGAAAAACATTCTGTGAAATGTTGAAAAGAAATCATAGCACTTAAAATGGAAATCCACACAACTTACTCAGCAACTACTTCTTTTGACAATTCCACGGCAACGACACCCAAAATGACAGACTTTCCAATTACTTCCTAATTAACTTAGTAAGCAACTGAAGAGTTGTGCATTTAATTATTAATTTGAGGTCGTATCTTACTTACGAACTGTTTTGCACCGTATATGCAAGAGTAGTGTTGTTTTTACTAAGAGTTGTAGTATTGTTAATGTTGATACTTAATTAAGTCACCAAACTATATTATTCCTTGAGTTGCGGAAAAAGTAAATATCACACTTGCAAGAAAGAAAAGTCACACTTGCTTGAATTTAAATCAAGCTTACAGAAAGTAAATCACACTTGCAAAATTTAAATCACATTTGCAGAAAGTAAATCACACTTGTTGGAATTTAAATCAAGCTTGCAGAAAGTAAATCATGCTTGCGAAATATAAATCACACTTGTAGAAAGTAAAATTACAATTTCAAATTTAAATCACACTTGCAGAAGGTAAAATTATGCTATGATCTATTGGTGACTTGCTCAAGTATAATAATGATCATGTTTTGTAACAATTGCATGTTCGCACATTCAACAAAAATTCATTATAATATCAAATCCCAAAATGTTGAAGACTAAAGCTATCACAAATTAGGAATCAAGAAAAATAAAGTACAACTGCAAGTGGAGTTGCAGCACGAAAGAAATCACGGTAACGTGAGTTGCAGCAATGAAGTTTTAATGTGAAGTGATTTATAGCGATGTGAGTTGTAGCACAATTATGGGAGTTGCAGCAATAGAGTTATAACACATAAGCTAGGACGGCACAATTTGCATCAATCTAGAGTTGTAGCCACATAACTACAGTGTGAAGGTTACATCGATGTGAATAACAAGAGTTTTAGTAACATATATGATTGCAACTCTCATAATTCAGATTGACACTGAATTGAAAATCACGTTATAAGGAAACTAAATGGCAACCACACTTGAAGTGAGATGAACTATTCTATGAATCTGGAACTGCGACAAATTGAGAAAAATGAAACAACTATGTAATAAAATGAATACAATTGAAATACTAGATCCTACCATTAATATACAAGCAATACATGACTAAGAACGGGGCCATGCCCCCTTAGACAAGGCATTGTGCTACGAAATCAAAATAGCATGATCGTTCAGCACACCATTACATGAGCATGAAGAGGAAACATATTTATATTGCAGAAGTCTAAAAGTTACAATAATAGTAGAATGTTATCGCTAGAATAAATCTCCTCCCCCTCAGCTTTGGGGAAGTTGAGGTTATTATACAATATGATTGATTTCTGAAATTATACAAAGGGATGAATGGATAGCCATGAGAATCCATTTTTTCATCTTGTTACATTGATTTTTCCAAGTTTTAGTAAAGATCGAGCGTGTGCTGACTTGGTAGGCAAATTGATTTCTCTTTTAGTCGACTAATTGCCTCTTGTCACCTTCCTATGTGAAGATCATTTCCTAACTATTGGCTATAGTGTTGATTGTTGTGTTGGCAGACTTTGTACTCAGAGTCGCAGCAATGATGTACTTGAAGTTGCAGCAACAGGGAGTGTTCTTGGAGTTTCAACTGTTGTTCGGAGTCGCAACAACAGAGAGTGCACTTGGAGTCGCAGCCATTGTCTGGAGTCGCAGCAACAGAGAGTGCACTTGGAGTTGCAGCAGTTAAATTGTGCCCAGAATCGCAGCAACAAAGAGGGATTGTAGCCACTGTGAGGAGTTGCAGCTACTGTATTTCTTTGTTGTAGCAATATTAGTACATGAAAGTAACAAGTTCCTTTAAGAAATATGCAAGAATAACGTATAAATGGAATATGGGGAAAGATCTTTACCTTAATGAAAAGTAGGGAAAATTGGATAAGGAATGTATCAAAAAGGAAGTGATCAATGGAAAATAGTAAGCAAAACGGTATTAGAAGGGTGTTGAAAGTATTTCAATTTAGGCACCCGTCGTCTCCCCCAACCCAAAATTGTTGCATGTCCCTATGCAATGAATAAACACTTAGAGTTTAGAGGAATCGGGTGACCATGGAGGTCATTGACACCACATTTTTCTTCCGTTGTTTCCTCCTCCTTTTCACTGTTGTCATCAATTGATGTGACTCCTTTGTTTTCTACTAATTCTTGCTCTATTTTTGTTCGAGTGGCCTCATCCACTACCATAAAATGTGTAGCTTGGATAGTTGTGTCCCTTGTTTCTTTGATTTGTTTTATTTCTTGTGAGCCAATGAAGGGTTCCCCTGCAGCAAGAGAACTTGTTGTAGGGTAATATGATTCCTCAGGTTCCCTTTGTTCATCAAGTTCATCTTTCAACATTTTCAGATTGAGTTGTAGCTTTCAGTTCTTCATTCTTAACATTATGTTTTGCTTGACCAACGATGAATAAATGGGAAAGGAGTGTGGGATGCTTACCCATGTGGTAGTAAGCTTCCCTTGAGGCTCAACAATCTTAGTTGATTCTCATCTTGATGCTTGTGCATCAGTTGGGTCAACTCCGCAAGTGTTTCCTACTAGATCCAATTCTTATGCGTCATGTTCTTCCTTGTCTGAATACTGTGACTGGGTAGGTCGTTCCCCAAGAGTGCCTCCTATTGGTTCTTGTGTATTAATAGGGGCCTCTGGTTCTAATTCCTCCTTCTCCACTGGATTGGCAATTGTTTCATCAAGAGTGCCTCTTGTTGGTTCAACAAGAGGCACTAGTTCCTATAGAGGAGCATGTGGATCAGTAGAGTGCCATGAGTCTTTTGTCTATGCTTCTAGAGGCTTGGTCATCTGTTCCTGAAGGTTACTCTCTATAATTTCTTGATGAACAACAAGATCCTTTGTCTCATGTTCCTCCTTTTGAGTCATATCCTCTGGCTCATGTGTGGCATGTTCCCCAGAAGAACTCCCCACTAGTTCTTTTGGGATAGTGGGAGCGCTTGCTTCTAGTTCTTCTTCGTATGAATATGCAACAAGGAGGGAGATAATACCTTCTCCCAGAGTGCCTTGTTTTGGTTCTTGTGTATCAGCTAATGCCTCATCAACTTCCAGGTCGATGCCCTCCGCTTGTTCTTGTGTGTCAGTGGAGGGTTCTATCTCTACTACTTCTTTTGTTTCCAGGTCCTCTTTATAGGCTTATTCTTTCGACTCAACAGTTTTTCTCTTCTTACGCTGAGTTGAAATCGCATGATTGGTTCTTCATTTCTTCGGAATGTGGGTTTGCCTTTTTGTAAACCCTCTCACTCTCTTTGTAGGGGGTTTGGTGGCGGTTACCTCAACATCGTTGCCATGGTATTCCTTCACCAGAGTTGTAGCCGACTGATCCCTTTTTCTAGTTGTCATTAGGGATGTATTTTATGGAGGAGTTGTAGCAGTCGGGCTCATTGTGTGTGCAGCCTCATTGTCAGTGTTGGAAGTGCAACCACTTCATCCTCAGAAAGTATAACAGGGGGTAAAGCAACATTGTTCCAAGTGCGGCCTTCTATGTGCAGTAAGTGTTCCACCAAGATATTTATAAGGTCGTGGTGTGAGACGGCGTCCCCTGGGTTCTTTTCCCTTTGGATGATCCAGGAAGATAGCAGTGGCCACCCACCTCTTCCAACTGGCTCACATACAGTTTTCATCTTGGCAGTGTTTTTCTAGTTTTTCAAGTCCTACAATGTAAAGTGTGATGGCAAAATGTGTATTCCTTGGATATACCTTTCCAACGAGCTATCGTGCACCTAAAATGAAGATCGTATGCAAAAGTTACGACACCAGGAATTTGATGTACCAACTTACCCCATTGGGGCCCACATGACTTTTGGTGCTTCATCTCCTAGGGTTAGGTTTTTGGATGTCTAGGGTTTTATGAATACTTCTTGATGCTAAAATGTCCTGGAGGCCTCATTGTAATGTGCTCAGGCAAATGCATGTAGCCACCACATCTCTTCTCAGATATTAGCTACCACCATTCGGGCAAGATTGTTTCATTCTGCATTTTACAATTTCAGAAGATTTCTTTATTGAATATAAGTTAAGTTTCACTGTATATGTGTTATTGTTCTCTGTATATATGTGTTAATGTTATAGATCTGTGTTTCATTTCATTCTACTCATAAATCTGGATTAGTGGTATCAAAGCAGTTTGCTCTTCATTTGTTTCTTTGTCCATGTCCCCAACGAGGTTAGGGTATAAGCAGTTGGGACTCGAACCAGTTGAGCCTTTGCAATATCAGCCTCGTTGAACCCGAGGATCGCCCATGGGGAAAGAAAAGAGAGACAATGGGGCAGGAGATCCCTCTAAATTGTTGCTCGAGGAAGCCCTCGCACAACAAAGGAACAAGATGGACAATTTTTCATAAATCCTTCAACAACTACCAATAGGTGACACATCTTCCTCGAGCAGAGGCACCACCCCTTTCAAGGTACAGATCAATTTTGATATTCCTATATTTGAGGGTCAAATATATGCGGATGTTGTAGACAAATGGTTAAACCTTCTAGAAGGGTACGTTTATGTCCATAACTTTTCCGATAGAGAAAATATTACATTTGTGCTCCTTAAGGCCGTCCCCCATGTCAAAGATTGGTGGAAGACTTTCTATGAGAAAAAGGCAACAGGGCAACCTATATTATTTGTATTCACACCCATTTGGGGTTCTTTTAGGGATGTTATTAAAGAACAATACTAATATGTTGGAAGTTATTAAAACTTATATACAAGATGGACCACACTATGGCGGGAAAGGGACCAAACAGTGCCAGAGTTCACCAATGTCTTCCATACCTTGCACACCAAGATTGGTATCAAAGACTATGAGCGACATCTAGTGCTCAAGTACGATGGTGGTATGCATAGATACATCAAGAAAAAAATGGAGTTTATGGACATCTCATCCTTGGGCGCGACCTACTGATATGTTGTCAAAATCAAGCAAAAGCTTAAACAAAAGACATGACAATTTGGGTCTGTGAACCCCTCACAGCAGAAGCAGGGCAAGGGAAGCCCCAACCCATAGAACAAAGGGTAGAGCAAGAATGGACAGCCTCTAGACAACCGGTCTAAGCCACAAACAAAGAAGGACAATGGGAAGACAAAGAAAAACACTACGAAGTGGTGCGAGTTCCATAAGATCCCCTAACATAAAACCATTCAATGTTGCTCAAAGCAATCATTGGTGGCCAAGGTATAATCCTATCAATCAGATGTGGGATCAAACTTTGAATCGGAACCAGAAAAAGGGTGATGGATCATTGACGTAGAACCCAGTGCCACCGTTGGCACCACCAAGGTCTAGCCCAGTGAACCTGGTGAACCAAAGGAAGGTGAGCACCTCTTTCATTCATAGATGTGGGTGAAGGGTACTCCATTGCAATTCATCATTGATAGTGGTAGGTAGAAGAACATCATCTCAACAGAGGTCATCAAGCGGTTGGCTTTGCCGACAACACCACACCCACAGTCGTACACTAGTGGATGGCTCTACCAAAGGAGCAATCTTCGCGTCAGCCAATAGTGTCTCCTTCCCTATGGCATCAATCCCTTCGAAGATGAGGTATTGTGTGATGTCACCCCCCTTGAAGTTTGTGATGCTCTTTTGGGACAACCTTATTTATGGAAACACCATGTTGTATATGATTCTAGGCCTCGTAGTGTTATTATTACTTTGGACAGGAAGTTGTACGAGATACCCGAGGTAGTCCCACCTACTACCATTTCCTTGATCTCTGCCAAGCAATGCAGGAAGGTCATCTCTCATACCAGGAATTTTGTCTTCTTCATGATTCACGCTCAAAGTAAGTGGAAGGTTGAAGCCACATCCATGGCCTCCGCAACAGGTCTCTCAACATAGCAGAAGCAAGTGGATAAGGTCGTGAAAGAATATAAATACATCTTCTCCTCACCCATTGGGGTACCTCTGCACTGTCAGGTCAAGCACTCAATCGATCTTACCCCTAGTGCATCACTACCCAATGGGCCAATCTATCACCACTCTCTGTCAGAAAATGAGGAAATCAAGCGCCATATCCAAGAGCTACTCGAAAAGGGGCACATCCTACCAATCTCATCACCTTGTGGAATCCCAATCGTGCTTATGCAAAATAAAGATGGAACCTAGCAACTCTGCATTGATTATTGGTCCCTAAATAAAATCACAGTCAAGAACCGATACCCAATTCCCTGAATTGACGATCTCCTTGACTAGCTCAAGGGGGCCAAATATTTCAGTAAGATTGATATGAAGTCGGGCTAGAACTTGGTCCCAATAAAGCAGATCGATGTACGGAAGATTGCCTTCAAGTCTAACGAAGGACTTTTTGAATGGTTGGTCATGCCCTTTGGCTTGACAAATGCCCCAACAACATTCATAAGGATGATGGACAATATCTTGCAGCCTTTCAGATGACATCCTCATCTTCAAAAAGAGTTGGGTGAAACACTTGCATCATATTCAGTAGGTTATGCACACTCTGTTGCAACACAAGCTATATGCAAATTTGGAAAAATGCTCTTTTGGAATGAACAGGTTCCAGTACCTAGGCTACATTTTTTGATGAACATGGGGTGCATGTTGATCCAGCCAAGATCCAGATCATTTGTTACTAGCCATCCCCGACCACACTCATTGAGCTTCGGAGCTTCTTAGGCCTTTCCAATTTCTATCGCAGCTTCGTGTTGGGATTCTCCCACATTGCATGGGCCCTTACCCAAGTGACTAGGGGTGGTGGCAAGGAAAAGTTCGTGTGGGGACAGTCACAATAGAAAGTGTTCAATGATATGAAGCAACGCTTGTGCTCAACCCCGGTGCTCTCATTACCCAACATGCAGTGGCCTTTTGAGATTGAGATAGATGCTTCAGACTATGTTGTGGGCACAATTCTCACTCAACATGGACATCATGTGGCCTATCATAGTGAGACATTATCATATACCGTCTGTAAGTACCCCACTTACGACAAAGAAATGTACTTCATTGTACAAGCCTCTCACCAATGGAGGCATTACATTCTCGGGAAGAAGAAAATCATCCACACTGATCATAAGCCTCTACAGTTCATGTAGACACAAGGAAAATTGTAGAATGATCACCATCAAAAATGGTCCACATACTTGCAGCATTTCCATATCAAGTGTCTTCTACTGCAGCATACTCTTTATGACTATTTGATCCTTTACTCAGCAAATCGAATTCATAACATCATTCTCGATAAAGGAAATCAACTGCAAATTTCTCTTTGCAA
>ML843534.1:8348-22343 GCA_009831015.1 Picea engelmannii
ACCTGTTATAACCCTAATTTTCACCAGACATGCTTACCTAGCCTCAGGCCATCTCAGATTCCTTCTTTTCCAAAACACTACTGAACAACTCTTCTTTAAAACCCCTTTTAGAAATCCCCACACACCCTGCTTCATTACTGCACTCATGTAGATGCTAGATGACCCAAGACAGCTCGCGTCTACCTACAAAACCATAGAAAAAGGAAAGTTGTTGACGGAACACACAGCTTTGGGTATGCTAACTAAACCTTTTAGCCATGCATGGCCGATCACTCGACCAAATACATAGCTTCTTCTAGCCTATAAAAGAAGGATTAGGGGTCCCATTTTAAAGGAGGAGAATCATAGTAAATAAACTATACCCGATTAAGCATTCCCTTTGTCCCAACCTTTAGTCATCCTTGTGAAAAGATAAGTATATAGCAAAGTAGTTGGAAGACAGTGGAAGAAGAGCCCAGGACCAGGATCGAGGAGCAGTAGCCGACTTTATCATTGTAAGATATCATTGTGAAGTTAATAAAAGAATTTATTTTCTCATCCTGCCATATGAGATTGTCATTATTGGAATATTGATTGTATGATTGATTAAATATATAACCCATTAGTTGAAAGATCAAATGCATGTGGAGTTATTTGTTTGTATTTAGTGAATGCAAGACATCATTGGGAGGAGAGTTGCAGTCAAAGAACGACCAAGTGCGAAAAGGGATCAACAACAAACACAAAAAATAAGATACGTCAACTTAATCTCTTGAGCCTTGTATTTACATATGAGTAATGGGGATTTAGGCATGGGATGATGGTAAAAAGTAAGAATCTTTAGGTCATTTATGCATGCATGATAAAACCCTTAGTGTTGGTCCGTAGGAGGGATTTCCCACCCACAACAGAATTGGCGACCATACTAGGGATCTCTAGGGTTTCTGGGAATGTTTTTTCTTGGGTATTTTTAAAAACTGGTTTCATTCCTTGTTTTTAAAGTTTTTGCAAAAGTTTGAGCTTGCAAAGTTTCTGGTCTTCCATACCAGTTATCTCTATTTCTTTGCTTGACTGCATTTTTTTCGAGACCCACAGAGGTACACGCGGCCTATATAAGGTCTGAATGCGTGTACATGTACCCTACCTTCCCACAGCCCGCGTGTACACGCTAGATGAGGAAGTGTCAGTCGCGTGTATGATTCCAGAAAATTTCTTTTAGAGTGGCAGTAATCCTCTCCCCTGTCAGAAATAATCCTTCTTAGGGGTTTTCTGGAACTCTTTCTATTTTTTTTTGTTTGCAGTCTATAGCTTAGGTTTCACCTCAAATTGGTTTGTTCTATGAAGTTTTCCTTGAATTGTTTTCTTTTTGTTTCTTCTGTTAAAGTAAGTGTCTGAGTCTTCAAGAGATCTTGGTTCTCAGTACCAGTAGTCTCTGCCTGGGCTTGATTGCTTGGATTTTCATTTGTCCTAGAGTTTCAAAGATACACACGGCCTGTATAAGGCCAGCACGCGTGTACATGCGCCCTAACTTTACACAGCTCGCATGCATACGCTTGCTGTTGAACTGTCAGCAGCATGCCTGTGAAGAAAAGTCTTGTTTAAGGTAAGGTAGACATCATTTCCTTTGACAAGAGTTATACCTCTCGGGTTTTTAGGTCTCTGTCATAACGGTCAGTAACTTAGGTTTGATCACAGCAATAGCTTTCTTTTTTTTCATTAAGAAGTTTTCTTCAAATTTTTCTTTTCATAAGGTTTTTAGACAAGTGTGAGAGTCTAGTTTTAATTTTCTTGTGTGTTATTTTTAAAGTGACTCTTTATGACCTGCGCTTAGGCCAGAAGTTTTCTTAGTCTTTATTTGTTGATATTTTTCCTTTTTTCTTTGTGAGCATTCAAATAAATAAATATATTTCTTTGTTTGGTTAAATAGTGTTGGTTTGCATTAGTAACCAGGAAAGGTATTTTCTTTCATAAGTTCTTGACGGTTTACTTAGATCATAAGTAGCTCGTAGTCGAGTGAAATCATGCTTTGATTTTGTTGTTTAAAGATCTTAGAATTTTATTTTACTTTTAGTTTGAAAATTTGTTTTCAAGAAGAAGTTATTTTGTTTCCAGCTTTCTGTTTATTTGTTTTATGTCTTTCAAACATCACTAATTTCACTTTCATAACCTTTGACTTAAGACAAGCCATAAAAATTAATGCTAAATCTAAAATTCCTTAGACTTTTTATGTTTGTAGGGTCAATCAACTAGTTTAGGTTTAGGGACTTGAATTAGGTTGGAGAGGAAACTCTTCAAGGCCATTAAATCAAAAATTGGAGTCTGAGTTAGGGAGTGTCCAAGTCCAGTATCATGAAAGTTCTATAGGACCCCCCTCTAACATAGGGGCTAAACACGAGGTCATGTGCGGAAAGGTAGCAGAGATAACCCCTCCAAAGTTGGACCAATCGTGGTGGAGAACACATATAGAGGGCTTGTCTTGGGATTCCGTCGATTTCATTTACCACAGAGCTTCGTGGGTCTTGAATCCATTCAAGGTCCTCAGTTTTCTTCCAGACCATTTTCCTTCGATACCCTTGACAAGTTTCAGGCTCGATACCCTGCTCATTGTGGTCTACTCGACTGTCAACTATTCGCGCGCTGGCAACCTAGTTGCCTATATTTTTTAGAGACATACATAGGTGATTGTGGGGGTATACCACGGTACCTAGGATAGACATTGGTCCATGCTTTATAGAGTATACCCGGAGGGTTCTTCCTTGTTCGATTTTCACTTGCACTGGCAAGTTTCTCTAGTGTTGGTTGTTGTAACTGTTCTTCCAACTAGTTTAGTATTTGCTTGTTTTATCTTATAGGTATTTTCCTAGTGTGTGTTGTTTTTGAAGGAATAGAAAGCCCTAGTGTGTCTTTGATCTTCTCACACAGTGGAGGATCATGAGCTCCATCAGTCATGAAGGCTTCTTGGCCTACCACCGGTTGCACTGGAGCCTCCCACACCATCGCTAAGGCGAAAGCTAGACCAACAAGGCTCTTTTGAAGTGACCGGGTCACCGGAAATCACACCTGACCAACCTTTGTTAAAGGACCTTTCGACACCTTTAAAGTGGATGGTCATGGAACAAATCTTGTCTCTTCTTCTGGGAATCCTGATATTCCCTCCCTGGTTGTCGTGACAGGGGGTGTTCCACCTCCTACCCCACCATCACCAGTCTGAGCCACCACAGTCTTGACTGCCTCTACCTCGAGTAGTGGTCTGATCACATGTTTGGTGATGGCCACTGCTCCTTTCACACAGAGTGCGACAGGTCCTCCATTCTCATACGGGATGCCTATCTCAGGTACAAGTCTTGTATCCTACTCCATTTTGCAGACTTTAGGTTTGGGGGCAGGGATCTCTAACGCTCCTCTGCAAGGACCCATCGGGGGCACTTCAGCTCCTTTTAACGCTTTTCCTTACGGGGGAGGTCATATACCTCCTTCATCCCCTTCACTCGGTGGTACCCACTAGAAATCCACTAGGCCAAACACACACCATAGTTCAATTGGAGTAGGAAGTCAAGGACCACCTTCTCATAATATGTCAGTAGGGTCGACACCATTTTCTTTGTTCGATGCATTTGGTAACGACACTTTCTCATCTGTTGCTTTCCGAACTAGGGGAAACCCCAGTTATGACCAACCTAATCCTATGCAGGGTATTATTCCTGCACAGGGGGAAAACCCAGGAACTTCTCCCGCCTCAAGACCTTGGAATTCTTGGAGAGGATTAGTTCCCTCATCAAGAATGTCGATATGGGGAAATTATTTTCACAACCAATGGAACCCCGGACAAGGTACTATGCCTATGCCCATGGGATCGGTATGGGGAAACCCTTCCCAAAGTCCTATGAATGTATTGCATGCCCAACCATCTATGTCCTATTTTGGGAACCATCCGATGATGTCTCCTCACACGCAGAACCCGTACGTTGGTCATGGCCATGGTTTTTACCAGAACCCCAGACAGCAACCCAAATTTTCCTGGTAACCTAGTGCCAGTCAAACTCCAAGCCCCTTTTTCCATGGTTATCACCAACAACCCAAACTACCTTTCCTGGAAACCTTGCATTTTCCAGACTTAACAAGGTTGTTGAATGACCCTATCTGTCATGATCTGCGTTGCCCCCTATGCTGATGAAGTTGCCTTCGATCATACCAAAGTTCGAAGCCAAGCCTAACGAAGATCTAGGAGATCATGTGATGACCTTCCATCTTTGGTGCTCATCTAACTCATTGAAAGATGACTCCATACAGTTGTGATTGTTTCAACGTACTCTCATTGGGAGTGTCGTGAAGTGGTACATTGAGCTCGACCACTCAAGATACTCTTCATTCGGCGAATCAGCAATGGATTTCCTAAACCATTTCCAATTACCTTTGAGATACAGCGTTGGCACAGAATTGTTAGCCAATTTCAAACAGACAAAAGAAGACCATATCTCTGATCACATCCGAGAATGGAGATGCCGGAAGAGTTTAATTAAGGTTCCAGTCCCACCCGCATTCCTTCTCAAGTGGTTCCTTAAGTCTTTGGTCCCACAGTTATCCAAAGACGTCGTGACGTTGGGAGTGTTTTCCGAAGAATATTCCATCATGAGAGCTCAACATCTTGAGCTAATCTACTCCCAGTCTGGTTTATTATACGAGATCTTGCCAGATGCGCCATACTCAATACTTAATAAAACCATACAGGGAGTTGGACCACATGCCGATGGTATTGTTGGTTCAGCACAAACAAAGCCCGTTGAAAAAATGATGAAGCAACTGCAAAAATTGTCTATACAAAACACAGCGGCCATCCAAACTACTTTTTTGGTTGCTCCCCCTACCCAAACGTCAGATGTACACAGAATGCAATCGAAAAATCTAAAGGCCACCCAACAGCCTGATGAAAAGAAAAAACAACGAAAGAAGGGAAAGGGGGGATAAGAAACCCACTAATAATTCTAGCAGGGGCAACATTGAGAAATGGAAGGCGAGGTATCCATGCAACCTGTGCGCGGAAGACCGTCCGACCCACCAATGTCCTCGGCTTGCAGAGGCCCAAAATTTTGTGACACAGAAATAGCCTATCGTGTTAACCAATCCATTTCAGCATGGGAAAAACCTAACCCTAGCCTCTACAAGCGCGGAAGGGGGAAGTCAAGGACCCCCTCCATCTTCGAATAATCTGGCATCTGCGAATGTGTATATGATGAAAAGTGATGCTTTTATATCGACTAGAGCACATGAATACAATAAACCAAGCACTTCTGAGAAGGGAAAAGAAGCTGAAATCCCATCTCTTCCTCTACAGATCGAGAAGACTTTGGGCGAAACAATGACACGCATCCCAAAAGGGGCGTTCAAGAAATTTTCTCAAAACCCAAACGCAAGGGTCATACAGAACTATTCTATGGTGGAGGATTTGTCTCAAACCCCTTGTGCGATGTCCGCTTTGGAGTTCCTCCAAAGATACCCTTCCTAGAGGAAATATTTGTTAGCCACTTTAGGATCTATCGAGACTTGTAATCTAGGTACAATTATGCTAGATACAACTGACTTAAAACCTTGTATGCCTTACCACGTAGTGTTTCAGATAGTAGTGGCTTACCCCACGAAAACTTTGACTCGGAACATTTTCCGCACAGTGGTTGATGAGGGTGCCTCGACATGCATTATGTCGTTGGCATGTTGGAAGGCCATTAGCCAACTTGTTTTGTCTCCATCACCTACTCTTCTCACTTCTTTCAACGGTCGTTCATTCCGACCACATGGTATCATTCCCTCTTTCCCCGTGTAGTTAGGAGGGAAGACCGTGTGCATCGAGGTAGAAGTAGTCAACGCATCCCTCGACTACAATCTCTTGTTAGGAAGGATTTGGACTTATTCCATGCAAGAAGTGGTTGTTACAGTTTTTTGAGTCTTATTGTTTCCACATGAGGACTAGATTGTGACCATTGATCAATTGTCTTTCTCCAAACCTGACCCTTCATTGGGGGCATCCGCAGTCCCAATGATTGATAATCCCCAACCAGACATAGTCAATGTAGGGGTTGGTTTGTGCCCATATTTTATGGGTACCTTTGATTACCCACCCCCTCAAGGCAATGTCAAGTTCATATCAGACCACCATAAGGTTGATATTTTCCAAGTTTTGTCGTTTCGCATGACTTACTTCAACGATCTGTGGATACTTCCTTCCCCATCATCCATGATGGAAGGGACAGGGCACCCTGGCATGTCCATGCCCTTGTCCACAATCGAAGTAGCGTACTCTTTAGTCTAGCAAGCTTTGGCCGACACCGATCCAACTCCTGCACAAGAGTTAGATCCAATTCCAGAGCCTATTTGGGCTCAAGGTTCTCTCACTGATATTGATGTGTTAGACTTAGTCTTTCCCTCTGATGAAGAAATAATTGAAGCAATGATTAGTCCATCCAAACCCTGGGACGATCTCCATCATAGATCATACTTCCTCCCAGAGTTAAGCAGAATCGAAGCAGGAGAATTCATCTTGACTATGACTGGAGATAGGTCTTGTCCTATTAATCCCTTAGCTACACATGAGGTTTATGCCGAGGGTAATATGGAAACTATCACTGAAACTATACCAATTAATATCTCCATAATATTTGGCGTCGTGGAGAATGTTTTCGTCAGAGCTGACTATTCCTCCGAAGAGATTCAAATCTACACAGATGTTTTTAAAGAATTCCACGACGTTTTTGCCTGGTCTTACGAGGAAATGCCAGGCATTGATCCAAAAATAGTCGAACATGAAATCACAACTTATCATGATGCCAAGCCAGTTCGGTAGAAGCTTCATCTGGTTAATCCCAGGAAAGCAGCAGCCATTGTAACAACCCTGGTTAAATAGTTGCATAGGGTTTATTAAGTATAGTTAATTAAATAATTAACTGTCTTAATGTGTATTAGTTAAGTAATGATTAAATATTAATAATATTAATTAATTAATTGATTATTTATTTATTGTTTAATAAATGTCGATTAATTAATTAATTGATTACTTAACACATTCAATTATTTGGGTAATGAATTAAAGGGATTAATAACTTTAAGTTATTTATTATAAGACTTTACGTATGCAAGGGAGGAATGAAGCATTGAGTGGAGGGATAAGGTAATAAATGGTAGGATAAGGTAATGACTGGAGGGATAAGGTGGGTGGCATTAAAGGAGGGTAGGGAGTCGGTGAATGGGGGGAGATATGACTGGGTAGAGGCTTACGGGAGATGATTATGAAATTTTGGAGGAGGAAGCATTTGGGGGGAGAAGGACTATATTTCCTGTTTGATATTTTTATGGTTGGGAGTTTGGGAGGACAATTGCAGGGGTGCACCAGGTTGCTGGGATTTTTGGGCTCGGGGGCCAGGAATCCTCACGGAATCCTGGAGCTAGGGAGACGGATAGGCTGCTCCTAGCTGGTTGGGTGGTTAGTCGGTTTTGGGTAGGGTTTGGTCATAGCATCAGGTAGAGTTTGGACAGAGCAGCAGAGAGGACAACCAAAGAGCGGGAATTTAGCATCAGACAGAGATATTTTTTTGTATTTATGAATTTGTTGGGTTATGTGGTTGTTATGTAATTTATTAGATAGTTGTTCACAAACTTAAATTTTTGTTGTTTATATGCTGAATGAAATTGCTTATTGCTTATGTTGAATAATGTTAATGTTAAATTATGAATTTTATTAGGCTTAATTAAATTAGGTCCCTACACATGGTATCATAGCCCTGGTTTAAAAACTTGGACCAGGGCCTACCCACCTACCCAATTTAGGAATGGAACTGTTCCCACCCAGAAATTTAAACAAATCTAAATAATCTGTAAAGGGTAAATATATATATATCTATATTGAAAGTAACCCAGGGCCCTGAAACCCTTTAATTAGATGAAAATCTGGGCCAAGCTCCAGCTCCACCTAACCTGCAAGCCAAGCACACAATTGTTTCTTTAGTATATATGCAGATCTATATATATATATAATGCTTCCCCAAATAATTATGCTCTGCCCTTGAACTTCTAAACAGAGGTATAAATGACTATATATAAATAGACATATACCTCCCATCAGAGAAATCAAGTGGTGAAGCAAGGAACTTTCACACTGCCATTGTATATATTTATATGAATAGAGATATTCCTCCACAATGGATATAAGTTACAAAATTTGTGCATAAATTTAAATCAAGACAACTTCTCATATATTTGAATCAGGGAATCTCATGAACTGTTTCCTCAGCCATGGATTATTTCCATGATCTCTACAATTAGCTATTAGAATGATTTTAATCACATATATTGACATTGAAACTTTGAAATTAAGGACAATGAAACACCAAAAATAGGACCTTTCAATGGAAACTATATTAATCATATGAAATTTTAGGTTGATTTATGTTACAAACAACAATTCTTTCACAGAGCATCATTGCAGTAATTAGATCAAAAAAAAAATCAATCAAACAATGTAATTGAAGAGCAACCACCTACCGACATAGGGCGGGAGAGAAAATATAAAACTAGAGAAAACTGTTGAATGGCATAAAACACTCCTATTCAAAATTCAAATCTTAAATTATCTTCTCCTTGTTTGCACATGATAAATCACCATTTTATAGAACTTGATACAAAATAGAATTATCTTTGCATTCATATCAAATGTTGCGCTGCACGGAATGTAAAGAAACACCAAATAACAAATAAAAATAAATAAATATAAAGAAATTGTGTGGTGTGTGCACACACGTGAGCTAAGCAAATATATAAGTCTGCAATAGCACGCAAACACCAAACTAATTGTCACCAAATCCAAGTGCAAACGCCAATCTTTCCTTGTCATATAAAATAGCCACATGCTACAGCAGAGTTAAAATAAAATAAAAAAATAAAAAAACAAGCGCTAGGTTAGTCAGCAACACAAAGCCAGCGCACAAGCTCCAAACCAATACACATGGAGGATGAGCCCATGAGCGAGCACCGCTGTGCTCAATGCAACACAAGTCCCAGCGCCAAGCCAATGAGGAGGAGGAGAGAAAGTCACGTGCACTATGCCAGCGCAACTGTGCCCGAGGACCAACGTCCAAGCACCCTAAAGCTACACCATATCAAGCCCATCACACAAGGCAGCGCATATGGACTAGGAAGAGCCCACGAGGGGATTTTGTTTTGAAACCACACATCACAAATCAGTGCTTGAACCAAGCGCAAAGCCACGGTGAGGAGGCGCCGGAAATCTGAAGCTCGATTCACAAAGGAAACACTCAAACCAAGTGCTCACGCCAAAGCTACAATGAACAAATCAGTGCCCAAGACCAAACGCCACGGCCCAGGGTAGCATGTAGGTTGTAAAAAATAAATAACACAAAAAAAAAAACAGAAAAATATCCAACAGCGAGAAGCATATTTTTAGATAGTTTTATTTATAAAAAAAAAACACAGGTTAGTGACACATTACAACACACAACTCAAACCATAGAGCCCAAGCGCAAAGCCACATGGAGGAGGATCCCACATGGTTAAGGTGGAGTTCTATACGCATCACAGACAGCCACACAACACAACACAACACAAGTTGAAGCCAGACGCAACCACACAACGCACAACAAAGCGATCAACGCAAGAGCCACCCCTGCTCTGACCTGCTGCCCTACGATTCGTGGGCTGGATTCACAACCACTAACATGTGTCTGCGCCCTGGAGTGCTCACTAAATGTCACACCAGAGGATAGAGAGTCCAAAAGGCCAAACATGAAAAACAAATTTAAACAAAATTATTCCAAGAAGATGAAAAACAATGGCAGCCACGCATTTAACAGTAAATAAAAACACACAACAGCAAATACCAAGCTCAACGCATGCGCCCAACCATAAAGGAATGGAGGGAACGCACCACTATACATGACGCGCCCTCCAGACCTTGAAACCATGGACACCAGGTTCGACTAAGCAGAGAAATGGCCATGGTCGATGGCCTCATCCCTATGCTGAGCATTTGACAAAAAAAAAAATGAAATAGAAAAGGAGACGAGTGAGGAAAGGGTTTGAAGATATAAGGGTGAGACGAGATTAGGGTTAGGGGATGAGAATGGGGGAGAAGGGCACGTGGGCCTCATGTGAGGACCCTATGCCCCACTAGGGGTTTAAGTTTTAATATTTTAGGTTGTAATTAATAGTTTGAATTTTTTTAAAAGTATTTTTTTTATTTTATTTATAATTTAAACGTGTTCATAGTTTACATTTTTTTTTATGTATAGTTTAAATTTTAATTATAATTTTAAATAGTTTACATTTAAATATAGTTTAAAAAAAAATTATATGTTTTAAAATTTATTTATATTTAAAATTATGCTTTAAATTATAATTAATTATGTTTTAAATTCATGATTAAATTTTAAACTAATTAAAGTGACTAAATAATTAGTAACCAATAAACTAGAATGATTAATTAATTAAGTGAGTAATTAGTGTTAAGGATAAAATATGTTAAACATCACCTTAATTTAGTTTTTAAACGCAAAGTTTAAAGGACTTACACCAGGATAATCGGGAGGGGCTCCATGTGTGCTAGGAGGGTAAGTTAGAGGAATAGGCGAGAGGGGTACAGTGCTAGCGTAACTACCGAGCGAGAGGGTCAATAGTTTTCTTAGGCAAAGACATCAATATTAGACGCTTAAACCCCAACCTAGCCACATCCCCTAAAGAGAGTAATGTATGTTTACAGACCAGTAAAAAAAAACTTACGCCTAACCCTTTTTTCTAGTTAAGTTGCGCAAATGTGAAATGTCCTTAAACTCACCCTGACAACTTTGGTCGATGCAGGTTAAATCATATGGGATGGTTAGGACTTGAGGGAATCAAGGCAGAGGAGCATAGTTACAGGCACCGCCAGCACCGCTGCCACCATCACCCGAACTAGCTCTCATATTGCGCTCTTTGGAGGCCATAAATGAGACTTTAAAGGGGTGACAACCAGCAGGGATCGAAGTGGAACCCCCACCATCTGGAACAGGTAATATAGAAGCATTGAGGGATTCAAGGGGAGGACCTCCACCCAAAGACATCACTAGAGAACTGCAGAATATCAAACTTTCAGAGTTTTTCGGGGGTCGCCCCAGTGAACGCGCGGAAGCATGGTTGGAAGGCATGACAAGGTGTTTTGCTTTAAGGGACTATGCATCCACCTCAAAGGAGAACATAACGATTTTTCAGTTAAGAGACAGTGCCTTGAACTGGTGGGGAAACATGGAGAGGAAATTGCACCTTACCCCAGACACAGTATCTTGGGAACTTTTCGAGGAGAAGTTCCGAAGTAAATATCTGCCAGCTTAATATGAGGAACAACAGGTAGGAGTGTTTCATGCCTTAGTATAGGGAAACATAACCGTAGAGGAATATGAGATTAGGCTTATGGAATTGGTCAAGTATGTTTCATATATGGATAATGACCAACAACAGGCAGAATGCTTCGTCTATGGGCTAAACCCTAAGATAAGGGCTATGGTACGGATGTGGAAACCGTCTTCAGTAGCGGAAGCTGTGGAAAATGCACGTTATGCAGAGGAACACATGAATTTAAACGTAGGTATGAGACCGACCTTTCCGCATCGTCTTGGATTCGTGGCGAAGGCCCCTAGGACATTTCCTAGGGGAGGGGGATCAAGGCCACCTCCATATGGTAACAGAGTTGCACCAAGGACAGTAGCCGTAGGGATTTCAATGGCGGCGAGTGCAGCATCTCGTTCATCACCAACGACACAGGTAGGTCCATGGCCATCTCAGGGAGCAGCTAGTAGGGGAAGGGGTTCCAGGGGAAGGAAATCATTTCAGAGACAGTCACAGAACAGTGCGCAGGTTCAATCCTGTCTTACATGTTGGGGATGTGGAGGACCCCATTACCAGGGTAACTTCCCAGAGTTACAATCATGATTTGTGCATAGAGAAGGAAAGGCTTCGATGGGAAGAGCAAGTAGTAGCCACCAGATTTACGCAGCGGTTAATAATCGCCAGGTTGAACATCAATCCATGGTGGTGGAGTCATCAGGTACACTAAATCATATCAATGTAAATATTTTTTTTGATTCTGTTGCTACATATAGTTTCATTTCACCATCTGCATTAAAAAAGAGTGGGTTGGCAGCCTACGAGCATGATGACTTTAAACAAGTCGAGATGGCTTCGGGGGAAAAACAAGCGGTAGAACCTAGCGTTGATAATTGTATAGTAGACCTGGGAGTATGTACTACCAGGTTGAAGGTATACATCACTTCTCTCGGGGCATATGACCTAATCATTGGAATGCATTGGTTAGAAGCTCATCGAGCTTTGGTTGATTGTTTCACAAAAAGGGTGCTTTGTGTCGACGATGAAGGAAGACCAGTAGAGATCCAGGGTGTACAGAGAAAGGTGTCATTGCACATTATCTCAACTATGAAGGTTAAGCGATGTTTGAGGCAAGGGTGTCGACTATATGTAGTGGAAGTAGTGAATGAAAGGAAGGGACCCTCATTAGATCAGTACCCGGTATTGTCAGAATTTAAAGATGTTTTTCCGAACGAGTTACCAGGGTTACCTCCTAAGAGGGAGCTCAATTTTACTATTGAGATAAAACCTGGTGCAGAACCAATTTCCAAAAATCTGTATCAGATGACAACGCCATAACTTTTTGAGTTGCAAATGCAGTTGAAAGAGTTACTAGACTTAGGGCTAATAAGGCCCAGTGTCTCAGCTTGGGGCGCACCAGTAATTTTTGTAAAGAAGAAGGATGGTTCCTTACGATTGTGTATAGATTACAGGGACTTGAATTGTGCTACAGTGAAAAATAGGTACCTGATGTCATGAATAGATGACCTCTTCGATCAGATAAAAGGAGCAGTGGTATTCTCAAAGATCGATTTGCGGTCAGGGTATCATCAGTTAAGGATTAAGGAAGGAAATATTCCTAAAACTGCCTTCCGAACTCAGTTTGGACATTACGAGTTTGTCGTAGTACCTTTTGGATTGACCAATGCGCTAGCAGTGTTCATGAGCCTCATGAACGGCGTATTATGTAAGTACTTAGACTATTTTGTACAAGTCTTTCTAGATGGCATCCTCATCTATTCCAAAAATGAAAGAGAACATGAGGAACACTTACGAGTGGTGTTGTCTTGCCTTAGAGAGAACAAATTGTATGGGAAGTTGTCGAAGTGTTCCTTCTTTCAGAAAGAGATCCATTATTTAGGTCATATCATTTTCGGTAAAGGAATCTCTGTGGACCTAGAAAAGGTAAAGGCCATTATGGAGTGGCCAGTGCCGAAAAATGCCAATGAGGTTAGAAGCTTCATGGGGCTAGTAGGTCATTATCGGAGATTTGTGGAAGGATTCTCTAAAATAGCGAAACCCATCACCACTTTGTAGTGCAAGGGGGTCAAGTATGAATTGACAGAAGAATGTGATAGTGCATTCATTGAGCTTAAGAGGTTACTAACTAGTGCGCCAATTCTACGAGTGTCGGATATAGAAAAGGACTTCACAGTCTGCACGGATGCCTCGAAGAAAGGGTTGGGGGCCGTGCTAATGTGGGATGGAGGAGTGATAGCTTATGCATAAAGTAAGTTCAAGAAACATGAAGAGCTATACGTGACTCGTGATTTAGAGTTGGCAGTTGTAATGCTAGCTCTGAAACTTGGAGGCACTATCTTGTGGGGCAAAACTTTGAGCTCGAAACGGACCATCAAAGTTTAAAACATCTCTTCACTCAAAGGGATCTGAATGCCAGGAAAAGGAGATGGAGTGAGTTCATGAGTGAGTACAATTTTGGTATTTCGTACATCAAAGGAAAGGAAAATGTGGTCACAGATGCCTTGAGTAGGAGGCCACGTGTCTTCTCCTTGGTACCCTTAAAGGTCGATCTTAGGGAACGTGTGTTGATGCAACTCCAAGGAGACAGTTGGTATTTAAAGGTTACTTCCAACCTCTAGAGTGGGAGGCAGTTAGATC
>ML843534.1:24874-38529 GCA_009831015.1 Picea engelmannii
ATTTGATTGGTTTATTGTCTTTTATAAAAGAATAGTCTTGTTGATTGGATTGGATGCATATATAAATTACTATAAGGGTGATAGTTATTGATTATTAGTACATGCACGAGACTTGTATGTACTAGCTACACATGCATTTCTTGTACATGTACACTAGTATGTATGAGTTTTATTGGCTTACTTACTAATAATGTTGGTTAATTGTTATGAATGTGTGAACCATGTTTCTTTTCCTTTGTATCATGAAATACCTTAACTTCGGGACGAAGTTTCCTGAAGGGTGGGTGTATGTAACAACCCTGGTTAAATAGTTGCATAGGGTTTCTTAAGTATAGTTAATTAAATAATTAATTGTCTTAATGTGTATTAGTTAAGTAATGATTAACTATTAATAATATTAATTAATTATTTATTTATTTATTGTTTAATAAATGTCGATTAATTAATTAATTGATTACTTAACACATTCAATGATTTGGGTAATGAATTAAAGGGCTTAATAACTTTAAATTATTTATTATAAGACTTTATGTATGCAGGGGGGGAATGAAGCATTGAGTGGAGGGATAAGGTAATAAATGGTAGTATAAGGTAATCAATGGAGGGATAAGGTGGGTGGAATTAAAGGAGGGTAGGGAGTCAGTGAATGGGGGGGGGATATGACTGGGCAGAGGTTTATGGGAGATGATTATGAAATTTTGGAGGAGGAAGCATCTGGGGGGAGAAGGATTGTATTTCCTGTTTGATACTTTTATGGTTGGGAGTTTGGGAGGACAGTTGCAGGGGTGCACCAGGCTAAGAATTATCTCATACTCAACGATACGTTGTATTGAAGAGGTGTGGACTGCATCCTGTGTCGATGTCTCACTCATGAAGATGCAATTATCATGCTTAACAATTTCCATACCGGAGCATGTGACAATCATTTGTCTGGGTTGGAAACAGCACAAAAGATTTTACAATAAGGTTACTTATGCCGACACTAATCAAAGATTGTATCGAATTGGTCAAGAAGTACCACCTGTGTCAAATCTTCTCTTGGAAGATGAGGGCACATCCCGATCCCATGTTTCATATCATCATAGTTGGTCCCTTCACCAAGTGAGGGATTGATTACACTACATGCAACCCTCCTTCAGCAAGGGGGCACCGTTATATCATTGTCATCGTAGACTACTTCATGAAGTAGGTCAAAGTTATGCCAACATTTAAAGATGATGGAGAGACTGCAGCTATCTTTTTATTCAACTAGATAATAGCAAGGTTCGGTGTCCCGAGAGAGATTGTCACTGACCATGGCAATCACTTTCAGAACCAGATGATGACTGAATTAACATCAAATCTTGGGTTGCGTAAAGAACACTCGTCACCCTACTACCCCCAAGCAAATGGTCAGGTGGAAGTTGTAAATAAATATCTTAAGACCATCCTACAATGATCAATCAACTCAGCCAAGTCAAATTGGCATTTGATGTTATACTCGACATTATGGGATTACCAAACGTCTGTTAAGACTGCAACCAGTTTCTCACCTTTTCAACTTGTTTACGGGATGGAAGCAGTCTTGCCTATAGAATGTCAGATCACGTCCCTAATATTGGTAGTACAGTTATTTCCAAACACTTCTTCACTTAAAGAACGATTATTATACCTTGAGCGGCTTAATAAGCAGCGTCATGATGCGACCCTGGCCAACGAGGCTCACAAATAAAAATTCAAGTGTCAATATGATCGATTCGTTCGTCCTCAGATTTTCTTTGAAGTCGACCTTGTCCTGGTCTATGACCAAGATAAGGACCCCCTGGGGGCAGGACAATTCAAACCCATGTGGTTTGGACCATTCATCATAAAAGAGGTTCTAAAAAAGGGTGCTTATCGTGTGGCTGACTTTGAGGGAAAGGATTTGGTGGAGCCTATAAATTGGCTCTACCTCAAGAAGTATTACTCATAGGTAGGTCACCTTGGGTAACTTTTTGTAACATATGTATAGTCTTTGTACTATTACTTTAAGGTTTCTTTTAGTATTATGGAAATGTATTTTTTGATGTTATATTTTATCACTGTGGCAGATGTCAAGTGAATTAGAGGTGTTCATTGGGTACGCAGACGGTGCTAGTCGACATACTCAGAGGCTGGACTCCGCAGCTTGGGTAATTTTTACACCTCAGGGCCAGTTATTATCTTCAGGAGGCATATGTTTAGGCGACACCACAAACAATGTCGTCAAGTATAGTGCAGTTATTGAGTTTCTTCGTGATGACCTGTCATTTGGTATCTCTCATCTCCGGGTCTATTTAAATGCTCAGTTGGTTGTGTCTCAGTTAAATAGAGTCTACCATGTTTATTATCCAACTTTACACCGATGATTCCTTAGGGTACGTCTCTTAGAACGAAGCTTTGATTATATTACATATTTTCATGTTCCTAGGAGATTAAACCAAGTTATAGATACTCTAGCTAATCAAATTTTAGACTGGCATCTCGCACACATATAAAAAGACATACACATAAACATGTAAATACATTTTTAAAGGAAAATATGATCCATAAAACACAAAAAGACATAAAAATCCATATATAATACCATAATCATCAGAGTACATAGGTGGATGCAAGTGCCTCAAAAATATGACCAGTAACGAGTCATGGGGCTTATGCCCTCAAAAAATATATAAAAGTAGATCTCGCGGCACGTGAAAAGTCTATACTAACTAAGGTCAGGTCCTGTGGGCCCTGTTGTAATAATCAACAGCGTTTGTCAAACGCTGGAATAGTCGGACCCATGTCCATGGTGCCCCCACTACATGAGGCAACATAGATGGTGGCAGATCCTCAATCTCTGCCATGGGGATGGTGCGAGTGAGCGAGGTAAAATTTCTCTCAACTCATCTCAAAACCCTCTCAGCCTCACTGGATGGAAGCTCTCATGTTGTTGTTGGTCCCCCTACGGCGACAAGTGCGGCCCCTGGCCAAGGACGACGCCTGTTCCTTTCATAATCTACAGGTCACACTGGTCCCACATTTCCACAAAATAGACACATATTTTTCAAATACTTTGGTATAAAAAAAAATGATATATATAAAAACAACATAAAAATTATATATGTTTCAAAAAAAAAATCATGCAAACTTACCCATCTCGCCTCGCTCCTCGCTTGGAGGTACAAGGATCTCAGTATCTCTCGAGAAATAAATCCCAACATAGGGATAATCCTCTATGACTGGGATCGGTCATGACAACCAGGCAAAAAATTCATCATCAAAGGACTCATTGGTCCTTCCATCACCCTGTCGTAGCAACAACACTTCCCATATGCAAACCGCAGGAAGAGAGGCTTGATGTCCTCGTACCACCACTCGAGGACTGAAACTAGGAACTCTTTCAAAGAAGAAAGATCATAGAATCTTCCTAAACCCGAAGTTCCTCTGCGTCTACAACCGGCAATCTGTCAGCTGCCTCTTCATACAATCCAGCAGTGTAGTCCTCCAGTCAAATATCTGTGCATTTAAGAATTGGACTGCACAGTTCATCTTTGCATGGGACACCTGATGTAGAGCTGCATAACCAGTCATCCACCCAATAAGCAACACAATCAGCCGCAGTGATAAATTGGTGATCCTACTTATTGGCACCTGCGAGCTCGATCGGTATGTACCTGCCTCACAATGAAGTCCTATTAGTTCTGATATATTGTGACGCCCAGCAGGAAATGTCTGGAAATTGACCGGTTCCCCTCTCCTGGAGAGGCCAGTCAAAAAGTATATATCCTCTGTAGTGGGAACCAGTGACTACCCCTCTAGCATAAAATCTTTTGCGTCATGGTGTCAATATTCAAAAAAGGTATTCAGTAGCCTAGGTTGTGCTCTCATGAAAGGACATAGAAATAAATTGAGCAAGCCACATTTCATTAACATCGTCATAGCATTAGGGTCTTCCCCAACTAGTGTGCTAATATCTTCGTGCTCTCGTTCTCTCCATTGCACATACATCCTACACATGGGAAAAAATTTAGAGGGTTAGGCCTTGATTTTTAAACATTTTTTGCACTCATTGGAGGTTCCACGTGGGATGTTTTGATGACAGTCACATGTACACACGCTCTGACATCAGACAGAGCGAGTGTACACGTGGGCTGTCATAAGACAACCCGCGTGGACCTAGGGTCGACACCCCCCCAAAAAAAACAAATTAAATGCATATATAAATAATTAAAAGGAAAAAGGAGGTAGTTTATACTCACTTGGTCCAAACGGATGGTCGTTTCATTCACTGTAGCTCCTAGAATCACCACTTTTACCAAAGGGGTTTTTTTGTGCCAGAGTCAATTTCCAAATCAGCAATGGTGATAATGAGCTGCCAACTTCTATTTATAGACTTTTTGGCCCTTTTTTGTCACTTTTTTGGCCCCCCTTATCATTTCCTCTAAATTGAAAACCATTTAGAGTGATTCAGGAGTTTCTATGGAAAGTTACGTTCATGTATCAGGACATTTTTTGGAGTTTTGGGTCACTTTTGACGGCCCGTGGGAAAAACCTCAGTTGGTCAACTTGAGCATATAGGTTAGGTTTCCACCCCTACTTTTGTATCTCGTTGTCTTTATCCCTTTTCCATAGGATCAATCCCATCAGGTTGCGACATGGAACCACCATTGTTTCTTTAGAAGTGTCGCAATTTGGTGGTAGAACTTACCGGAACATGGATGTCCTAGGTAGATCCTGGTTGCATTATGGTGTCCATGTTGTCACGAATGACTGTAGGCTCGGGAGTCCTTTTAGTTTTTCCTGATTACACATTTGACCCTCATTTTTATGACTCTTGACCTCACCCACGGGACTCCCAAAACATAACGGGTTTTCTTTTAAGCCCTTTCCAGACCCTCTAAACATGAAAATATTGTCGAGCGATCTTTTGGCCTTTCACGCTCGTTAAACTAATATTTGAAGTCACGTCTATCCAACGGTAGTTTACCCCTTTTTCGGTCTGGATGGTCAACTGTACGAACAAAGGTATACTCTAAAGGCTTTGCATCCCTAGAAGAGTACCCTCAGGTATAATTTTACCTCTTTTTCGGGACTGAGGGACTAAATTTATGAAAAAGGAACCCCCGTGGAGTCCATAGTTAAGCTCTTTTCAGACTCCCTAAAATTGAAAATATCGTCGAGTGGCCTTATTCTTTCACACTCATTAAAATGTTCCAGAAGAACATTCCTGGCAGAGTCCATAGTTAAGTGTCTTTCAGACTCCTTAAAAATGAAAAAATGGTTGAGTAATCTTGTCTTTATCGCACTCGTTAAAATAGTTTTGAATAGATGTCTTGTCAGTGCTAGTTTACCCCTTTTTCGAACCGACTAGACTACCTTCGAAAAAGGTACCCCATTGGAGTCTCCTTTTACATTTTTCAGACTCTCTAAATATGAAAAACCACCGAGCTTACCTTCTTTGGGCTCGTTAAAATTACATCGAAGGACGTTACCATTGTGTGTTTTATTAATCGCATTTCCATACACGTGTCTTCGGCTTAATGTCGGCTCCATGTTGCTCTCAACTGGACCATTTGAAGCATGCCTTATACGCAAGCCCTGTAGCACTTTGTCTCTACGTCTTGACACCTTTGGCCCCTAGAGGATTTTTCCCGAGTGTCCTTTTCTTGCATATGTCCCTTTGCCCTGAGAATCCCTGTGTTTTGTGTGCTTGGAACTAGTATGTTTGCAACACTCGATCCTCCTTTGTAACGTAGCATTATTTTATTCTTTTTCAAGCTTTCCAACATTATTGAAAAAGACAAAAAAAATCAAATATACCCCAAAAAGAGGAAGGAAAAAGTATTTTCTTTTTTGGAAGCACAATGAGTCGCCCTTGGACAAAGCACATCCTTTCGTTTATTCATCAAGCTCTGGGATTTAATATGACCTTAGGAGGTTGTTCTCACTACATAGAGTTGTGTCCTCCTCCGTTTGGTTATTCTTCCAAACATATGGAGAGTTTGTGTTGCCTCCTGTATCGTGAACTTATGTCAAATGCCATGCTTCCTAAGTCTCATCATTTGTCGTGCTATTTCCCAAGGGAAGTTCTACCAATCTTGATTCATCCCCTCTGTAGTTTGTCTCTTGCCCTCATACCCATCCATCCTCAAATTCCAATCAAGTATTTGTTCGAAATCAATGAAGCCTTCAGTCTAATCATCAAGATTCTCTAGTCCACGACCGACGAGCCATCGAAGACCTCTGGGTAGTGAAGTCGTACACTCATATTACACTCCTACCCGAGTTTTGAAGATTTTGAAGTTGTTGCTCGAGCTCTGAAGACCTCATCTCCAACTATCATGCCTTATCAACTTCTAGAATATGGATACTCTACATGTATATCTTTTTGATTTCAAGATGTAGCTCCATTGTGTATTTCTCGCGACTACACTTTATATAGTTATATGACATGGATCTACAGTGTATTTGATTGGTATCCATGATTTTATTTTATCCTGAGTATGGGTATGACCGCCACGGTGAGACAATTATTATTTTGTAGACGGTACCTCCTGATTTTTGGTGCCTATGCTCACTTGTTCGGAACATCAGTGAAGATTGTTAATGTATTTCAGTCGTCAGATGCTCTTCTGACCTCACACATTAGGGGGCATCTGTTATAACCCTACCTAATTTTCACCAGACATGCTTACTTGGCCTCAGGCCATCTCAGATTCCTTCTTTTCCAAAACACTATTGAACAACTCTTCTTAAAAACCCCTTTTATAAAGCCCCATGCACCCTGCTTCATTACTGCACACGTGTACATGCTAGCTAACCCAAGACAACCCGTGTGTACCTACAAAATCATGGAAAAATGAAATTTGTTGATGGAACACACATATTTGGGTAAGTTAACTAAACCTTTCATCCATGCATGGCCAGTCACTTGACCAAAATCCTAGCTTCTTCTAGCCTATAAAAGAAGGGTTAGGGGTACCATTTGAAAGGAGGAGAATCATAGTAAAGAAACTATACATGATTAAGCATTCCCTTTGTCCCAACCTTTAGGCATCCTTTTGCAAAGAGAAGTATAGAGAAAAGTAGTTGGAAGATAGCGGAAGAAGGGCCCAGGACCAGAATCGAGGAGCAGTAGTCGACTTTATCATTGTAATGTATCATTGTGAAGTTAATAAAAGAATTGTTTTTCCCGTCCCGCCATATGAGATTGTCATTATTGGAATATTGATTGTATGATTGATTAAATCTATAACCCCTTAGTTCATAGATCAAATGAATGTGAAGTTATTTGTTTGTCTTTAGTGAATCCAGGTCAGCATTAGGAGGAGAGTTGCAGTCAAAGAACGACCAGGCACGAAAAGGGATCGACATCAAACACGAAAAATAAGGTACATCAACTTAATATCTTAAGCCTTGTATTTACATATGAGTAATGGGGGTTTAGGCATGGGATGATGGTAAAAAGTAAGAATCTTTAGGTCATTTCTTCATGCATGATAAAACCCTTAGTGCCAGTCCATAGGAGGGATTTCCCACCCACAACAAAGCCAAAGATAGATTTAGAAGGATTTAAAGAAATGTTGAATTTTCTACATCGCATGAGAACTTTTCTGAGATGACCAAAGTGATCCAATTGATTATTTGAATAGACAGTCAAATCATCAAGATATACTTGTATAATTTTACTGATCAAATCGCCAAAATCTATTTTCATATCTCTTTGGAAAGTGGCACCTGCATTAGATAAGCCAAAAGGCATGCGTTCATAAGGAAATGTGCCCCTGCGTGTAGTAAAGGTGGTTTTATATCTATCGATCATTTTTACCTTGATTGGATTCTATTCAGAGAAACCATAAAGTAAGGACATCATTTGTGACCCCACAACCTGTTGCAACATCATTTCCATATTAGGGAGAGGAAAATGATCTTTTATGCTTTCTCTATTTAATGCGTGAAAATCCACGCACAATCAAATATGACCAGTTGTTTTCCTAACATGAACCAAATTTGAAACCCACTCACAATACTTAACTGGAAATATTAGACTAGCTTTAAAAAAAATTCCCAACACCTTTCTAATAGTAGATTCAAGCAAGTCCCTGAGGTGTAGGACAGTCGGTGATGGAGTGTGTTGTTAAGCCACTCCGTGATGTTAAAGTCACTGGTTCGAAACCTGCGGGGACAAAAAATCCAACCATGTTAAGGGTTGGTGTGGCTCAATCCGAGTGCAATCCCCGGGTGATTTTGATGGCTTAGATGCCCCTGAGTCACGGTTTCTCAAGCCACAGGTTAATCGCGTAGCCAACAGGTTCCGCACAAATTAACAAACAAAAAAAAAATAGTAGATTCAAGCACAAGGTTAATGGGTCTTTGTTTTTTCCTAACTGTTTTTATCCCTTCCTTGATAGGAATGGCACGTTGTATGAGAGAAGGATCAAAAACACAAAGATCCTCATATGACCATGCAAAAACATCTTGAAATTCACGTAGTAGTTCTGTGAATTTCGCCTTTTATTCGTCGGAACATTGGGCACCTAATTTAACCATATTTGGAGATTCGAATGTCCCAAGGTTCAAGAAAATGGTATCACCCACTTTCCTTTTTGACTCCTCTTCCTTTTGCATATCTTTGTTTCCTACATCACTCAACAAAAATGAACTCTTGAGAGGATTCAAGACTTTAGGAAATGTGTTGCCTTCCATAGATATGATTTCCTTGGGCTTAAATGGTTCATTTTGTATGAAAGCACAGATTCCTTCATCATTAGGGAAAACCTGCCATGATTCTACATTATCAAAAATGTGAGGACTATATAAAGATTGAAAAGTACAGTCATTCCTTTTAGGTAGAATTTGTTGAGTAGGAGATGTCGCAAATACAGCAAACTTATCAGTCATTGAATTAAGTTCTCTCTTAACATGAGTGATGTTAAATGATAACAGGTTCGAGATAAGCATCCAAACATCTTGGGTATAGCGTTTCATCAACTTATTTCTAGGAGAATAGATTTTACGTACAAGGTTTACAACAAGTTCAGAATCACCAAATACTGTAAGGTGGTCGCAACCGAGGTTATAAGCATTTTCGATGACTAGGAGTAAGGCTTCAAACTCATTGACATTGTTCATGCAAGCAAACTCTAACCTATAAGAAAAAATGTGAATTTTACCTATAGGTGAGTACAAGATAATTCCATCTTTGTTACCTTCATTTGAGCATGAACCATCGAAATGCATGTGCCACTTACCATCTTCCAAATCATTTTTTTTCAATGTAGTGTCACCCTCATCAGCAAAGATAGAGTACACCCCTAAGTCTCCCTCAAGATATTTTACATTTGGTTGAGGAATGCTTTCTATGTATGGTGAAATTCTTCCTTCTCTTAGGACTATAATATTTTTTCCATTATGGGGAATAGATAAGTGTGTTCCATCAAGCGAAAGATATCCACTTGTTAGGGTTTTCCAGTCTCTTCCTAAGATAATATAATAGTTTCTTAATGGCATGTTGATTACTTGGATGTTGAGGGTTGTCCTTATTTCTGGATGTGCACACAGAACTAAAGTTACGTCTTTGGTTTCACCTACAGTTGACTGTCGCAGACTGCTATACGAGAGCATGCTTCTAGAATTTTCATTATTACATGATAATCCTAGCTCTTCCATGATGAGTTTTGGAATTACACTTGGACCTGAACTGCCATCAATTAGGCAACAATGGGATATATTATCCATAATTTTTACAGAAATAAAAAATGAAGGATTTTTTACAGGGTGTCTAAAATTATTTACACCTATCTTATTTACAGTGGGATCCTCTTGTTTTGTCTCTTCAAAAATATTGGCTATGGTGGAATCCTTTCCTTCCATAAAATTCTTAAGATTCTTTTTTTGTTCAGGGATGGAAACCATGTCCAAAAGAGTAGCATCGGCCTTGATATTATCCAATTGGTTAAGTATGTTATACTTGGAAGAGGGAAGAAGGTAAGGAACTCCTTGACTTTCAGGAATTTTCGTTGGTTGTGGAGCCTGATTATCTTCCTGATTCAGAGGTATTTGTTTTCAGCCGTGTTTATACCTCATGAAGACTTTACACCCAGAAGAATGTACACTCCTCCACACAAGGGATTTCAGGTGGGGTTACCCCACCTACAGGATCTGAGGGGGCTCTCCCCCTAGTTGGGGGGTCCAGGGGAAAGTGGGCCCCCGACGATGGTTCTGGGGCAAAGCCCCCGAATGAAAATTTTCCTTGTAAATGTATATTGTAATTTTGTAGTAAATATGGACTGTTCATTATAAGGTCACATATATGACAATAGAATTTATGTTATGGTTTTTTTCCCTAGAAGGAAACCCTCTTTTATAAGGGAAATGTATTGCAGCTATGTATCATGGAAAATATTGTATTTTGAGAGAGGAGACTATGAGAGATAGAAGAGGAAGTTACATCAGGTTTGTTGTAGGTTGTATCCCTTCATTTGTTGGATAATAATAAAGGAAGGACCTGGCAATTTCTCTGGTGGACATAGCCCACACTAGGTAAACCACGTATATCTATGTCTCTATTGTATTGTGTGTCTTCTGTGTTTTATTTCCACATTTTTTTTCTTTTGTTGCTTTGTGATCCTGTTTTTCTAACAATTTTGACAGTTTGTACATTAGTACCTTGTGAAGATAAGACTGGGTTGGAAGAAGTACAAGGAGGATCGTATTTCCATTTAGGATCATAAGATCTGTTCCTATTATTTATTATCATAACATATTCCAGTTCTTCCCAATCTAGAATAGTGATAGTGTTTATGGGCTTCTTTCCAAATATTTTATCTATGGCACTCTTCTTAACTTCACAAGTACTTTCTTCATGATTTTCTTCACAGAAGTTACACCAACGACGAGACATAATGGACTTGGGATGAAAATTGTTTTCATTTGTACTCCTAAAAGGCGATGCGGAAGAAGAAGATGCCCCAAGAGTAAGTGAGGTAACATTCCCCTTTCATTCATAAGCTATCAACTGATTGTTCATATCTTGCACAATTTGTAGGAGGGTAGACATATCTATTTGTTTGACTAAGTCTCCTTTAGGGAGACCTGTTCTTTCAAGTTTCTCTTTGTACTCCAGTAAAGTGTGGAGAGTGAAGCCAATATTGTCAATATCCTTTTCTTTGATCCTATGACGATAAGGAGAGGGAAGTGAATTATAATAATGCATGAAAGCAGCTTGATTTTGGGGGCAAATTAGTTCAGGGATTTAGTTGTATAATTTGGTGAAGCGAAGGTTAAAGGACTTAATAGTCTCACCATATTTGTAAGAAATATTTGTTATATTCCCTTAACTGTTTGGTTGGGCTCTTGGATTGTCCATAAGTGGACTTGAACCAATAAACCAATTATTCCCAAGTGGAAAGTATTTTTGGAGGGAGATCAAAAAAATCAACTTTCTCTTTTCCTTCAAGGAAGTTGAAAAATAAGCGCATGCATGTATCATTATCATTATCCCCGATATTATGACAAGCATTATAAAATGCCACTAAGTGTTTGTTTGTAGAAACAGTATTATGCCCTGAGAACTTAGGAAGATTCTCTTTAAAATTGGGTAACGAACGAGTAGCAGATGCTACATTCAAGGGAGAAGATGCATGCCATGGGGTGGTCATAGAATCTTCCTCAAACTGAAAAATCTCATATTTCTTTATAACTTTAGCAGGGTTGGTAGCAGATTGGATATGAACTTGATGACTATATAGACTACCAATTACCGATGAGGTCGAAGGTTGGGATGATGAAGCACCTCTAGCACCACTAGCACCACCCGCAGATTCCATTTTGAAAGTGATGGGTAAGGGTGAAAAAGGTGAGCTGGAAGAATCAGACAAATTCCTCCTTAGAGTGCTTTCTTGGTTCGACAAAATGGATTTACTCCTTCCTATTTCAATGATAGGAGTAGCTTTAGGAGACAATCCTCTTCTTCTTCCAGAAACGCGAGGATTTGAGGACATGAAAAAGAAGACCAAAGACGTAGGGGAAGGGAGGTTATTTTTTATTTCTAGGTTGCCTTTTCGTAGCTTCCCAGCGCTCTGGATACTTATATCTTATTCAACTACTTCCCAAGAGCGTTCAAGCTCCACCCGGGTACTAGTAGTTTCTAGGACAGTATTGAATAAGTTCAAGGCAATGCTAGTATGGTCTTTAATACTGTGTTCAATATTAGGATGCCTTGTAGAAGGTATTGTCATGAGAAAAACCAGTCAAAGAGTAAAAAAACAAAAAGATTCAAAGATAATCGTGAATACAATCAACCAGGGAGATATGGAAGATCTCCCCAATATGGTCGTCAAATAAATGTTGAGGAAAAGGTACGGAGTACCTCACTCAATCATTTTCAATTCTTTTTTGGATAAGACAAGATAGTTGGGAATGTCACCTGGGGTTTATAGCCTCAATACATTCACTCAATCCACAAGTATTAATTACAAAGGATCAAGGTTGATTTTATGATTTGTATATGTTGCAATTTAAAAATAAAATTTAAACAAAGATACATGAATGTATACAGATTTTACAATAAAATAAACATGGAGACAAAAAAGAAAGGAAGAACTAAGTCATGAAAAAACATGTATGAGATAGAATAATAATCTGATATTATTTCATTCTGAGATATAAAAATGGTATTCCTCTTTTACAAACCCCTGCAAGGGTATGGATCAAAGTCAAATTTAGAAGTCTCTGATGGGAACCATACAAAAAGACTATGACAGTGAAATAAAACTGAAACTAATGATCTGGATCATCTTGCCACAAAATGTTGCCACTTGAATCTGCAATATATATTTTATCAGCTGTAGGGACTGTAAAATACAAAATTTGATATAATTTAAGATATAATTCCTTTCAATTACATAAATAATTCAATCACCATCATATAAGAAAAATATTCAGCAGAGATTAAAATCTATCTATAGCATGAAATAACTCACCCATTCATAATTAAAAATACCTGCTTCTGATGCTAAATCTCGTTGCTTGGGTTGGTCCAATGTTGAAGTTGAAACTGTGTCAAACACTGCCCAAAACTGTGTTTCCTCCCTGCCAGATAGGAGCATCCTGTCCGACTCCCTAGCTCCAGGATATCGTAAGGATATCCTGGCCCTCGTGCCCAAAACCCCCAGCAAACCGGTGCCCCCTTCTTCTGGTTCACCAAAAACCCATAAAACAAACTCCCCACCCCAGAAAAATAAGCACCTCAAATATACAGTCATTCCCCCCTCCAATAATTCTCCCTCCTCCAAAATAATCCTCCCATCATATATCCCTTCACCGACTCTCTTCCCCCTCATTAATATCTTATCCCCCTTCATTATTATCTTATCCCTATATTTAATGTCTTGTCCCCTTATTAAATTCTTATCTGTATATTTAATGTCTTATCCCCTCCCGCATATGTAAATCATTTAATTAAACAAATTAAAATTATTAACCCTCTTAAATTTATTACCCATGTCATTGAATGTGATAGGTAATTAATTAATCAAAAGTTATAACAATTAACTAATTAATAATATAATTAATATTATTAATGCCAATCTATGTTTAATTAAAACCATGTTAGGACAATTAATTACCTAATTAATTTTACTTAATAATCCCTAAGCATATATTCAACTAGG
>ML843536.1:16120-37071 GCA_009831015.1 Picea engelmannii
CACCCTGTTTCCCCTAGTTTGTAAAAATAACTGGACTGGCCAAGAACTGTGGCAAACTCAGAAATGTGAATATGTGATGTGAATGGACCTTGTGGAAAAGGTTGATGAATGTGAATAATATTATGAATTTATATTGCAGGACTACTGAGAGAGGATGTGCCGAAAAAGAGACCACGATGGAGGTGGAAGGCACCTGGAAAGGTGGCGTTAACTTCCATCGAGAATTAATACCGTATTTGGACTTCACTAGCCCGGAGAACCAAAAGCGGCTCGCTGGCCCCGAATTAAATGTCTCACAGGATGGCAGGTAGATGTCTCCTCGAGAATTAATGAGGGATGGGGAGGTGAATCGCCCATCCGTAGAGTCATCATGCCTGACCAGTGCGAGGGAAATCGTGCCACACGCAACCTCGCAAGAGGATTAGGCATGGGGTAGAAGCGATTGGGGGCAGACGCGAGGGGAGGAAGAGAACTATGGAATATGCAGAGTGAGTGATAACAGAGAGGAAGGATAGTAACCTTCTCTTCTGGTCACTGGCAGACAGAGACGTAGTCTCACAACATCGTGGTCTCAGCTCAGGGGTGGCTAGCGGTAAATCCGATGGGAGTCGCTGAGCCTACGGTTGGGTGGAAATGAGCACCCCTCTCAGCAGTTTCATAACCCCTGGTGTTATTTCTGATAAGTGTTTTTCTTCTGGCATCTTGAAATATATATTTATTCTGACATTTATGTTTATAAGTTGTGAAATGGTGAACGAGTTCAGAGTAGGAATGTCTGTATGGTGTTTTGATAAATACTGTTAGATGCATGTTTATAATGGAAAGAATACGTATGGCTTATGTCTTCATAAATCGCTATTTATATGCTTAAAGACCTAATTCAGACTGCATGTCTGATTCATGGGAGAAAGGTACCCTTATATGCCTCAGATAGTGCCCTGGGTAAAAACCTCCCCATAAAGATACCCTCCTTGAAAATCCCATCAAGAACCGGGAAAGAGAATGTGAAGGCGTAAGGCCTTAGTAACCCTACACGAGGAGGAACGATCCTCTTGAAAACCCGATATGGAAGCATAAGGATGAAGTATCGAATCAACGAACGATATCCCGTTGGGAGATCTGTGGTCACTCACGACCGTCATATCAGAAGAAGAAGATGGAGTGTTAAGTACCTTAACCCTGATAGGTGTTGATTGATGATCAAGATTCAATCGGGAAACCTGTGGTCACGCATGACCATTAGATTGGTAGGACTAAGTAGAGTGTTAAATGCCTTACCCCTTTGTTTCTGTGTCTTCATGGGCAACGAAGAAATCGGGACCGTAGATCTCCAAGGTCCATGGGAATATCTGGACCATTGATTTTTCCACGTCCAGGGAGTCGTGGAAGAATGCATGGGTAGGAACCAATCTAAGTCATCAGATCTCGGCTGGAAAACCCGACAGTCGTTGGATCTGTTAGGAGTTACCCGAGGGTTAAACCCCCAATGAATAGGGGCGAAAGCCCTGAAATAGATCTAGACCGTCCGAGCGACGAAGACCACGTGTCAAGAGATTTCCCATCTCGGGAAATTGGGAATCGCGAACTTGGGAGTCCTAGTGATGAGAGTTCGGGACTTTCCATGGTGAAAACCCTGGGATAGATCTGAACCGTCCGAATAACGGAGGCAACATGTCGTGAGATTACCCATTTCGGGAAATCGGGAATCGTGAACTTGGGAGTCCTGGTGACGAGACTTCGAGACTTTCCATGGTGGAAACCTCAGGATAGATCTGGACTACCCGATCTCAGGAGGCCACGTTTCATAAGATTACCCATTTAGGGAAATCGGGGATCGAGGATTTAGGAGTTCCGTTTACAAGAGGTCGGGCTCTCGCCTTGATAAATATTGACGAAAATAAAATTGTGGTCATATGAGAAGAGGTCATATCGACCAAGGCATAGCCTAGGGGGATAATTTCCAAACGAGGCATGTTCGACACTTCGGCATTTCGGTACTTGGGACACCGAAGGGCATGCTTCCCTGTGCCAAAAAATCCTGAAATTAAGACTTGCAAACCCCCGCTTGTTAGTATGAGGGTTAAGTATCGATCAACGGATGAGATCCTTTCGGAGGATCCGGAGTCTGTGACACTTGTATATGTGGGGGGGAAGGAATGAAAAGGATAGTTCCTCGACCCCTCTCAACCTTTACAAGCGATGGACGAACAGGATCCTTTCGAAGGATCCAGGGTCTGGGATGATCGAGAGATGTGAGGAAGAGATGTCGGCTTTAAGCTGGGGCATGAATGCACATTAAGGTAAGTAACAAGAATATATGGATGACCATAGTCCACCCACCCAGATCTACGACTGGGGTTTCATTCTAGAGCCCCCTTGCTATTCTGCCTTTAGCGGTGGGGGGGTCTGGAATCAGACGTGCAACTCTCGAACGGTTGAGATTAATTCACCTTGATCAACGGTGCTCAGGTGAACTCTGGACCCCCCTTTCCATTCTTCCTTTAATGGGGGGGAGGGGAGTTCAGAATAGTGTGGTGTGTGAAGTGCCCCCCCCCCTCCTATCCTATCGACTACCGTGTCGCATTTTCCCGTCTGCCACCTGTACTCCACTTAACCGTGTGACGGGGCCTATTCTCATTGGTTGTTCTCTAGCCCTGTTGTTATTTGTCCCTATTGGCCGGTCGCTAGCCCTGTCAGGGTTCGGCAGTTGCAGATTCGAACGATTCGACATCACTGTAGCACCGAGGCACAAAATACAAAAGAGGCACCGTGATTATTTGAACTGTGATCATGACCTGTGATCACATGGGAAAGGAGAGAGAGAAAGAGATAGGTTTCACTAGGCCTCCGTAGGTAATTCAGGGCCTCTGATTCTGCAGGAATCAATGATAATTTGATTATGGTAGTGGGTATGTGACATCCAGAGACAAAGGAGAGATGAGAGACAAGACCGAAGAAACCAACGACTAGCTAGAGAAGCATAAGAACAAGGTCGAGATTGAAACTAGAAGAATACAACGGACCCATTACCAGAATTTAAAGCAAGCAACTCTTTATCATTAGAAGTGAAAAGCATATTCCTAGAATCTCTTCGGATTTGGAAAAAAGAAATGAACAACCCCGAGACGAACATCATGAGGAGAGAAGAGGAGGTGGAAGAGATGTTGCAAGAAATCAGGGAAACCCAGGATTTGAAAACTGAAGGAGGGTAAGAGATTCCCCTCTAAATATTATAGATGAGAAACATGATCTCCCTATTGTCCCTAAGGGTATCCTGAAGGAATTTTCTGGAGATAGAGAAATCGATGCAAATAGGCATATGCACTTATTTATTGATGTTTGTGATTTTCACCATGTTGAGTATGACGATGTCATGGTAAATTTGTTTCTGCAAACCTTATCAGGAAGAGCGCATGAATGGTATACACCATTTCCAAGTAGATCAATTCGCTCATTTAATGAACTCAAAGGTATGTTTCTGGCTATGTTTGCCCCTCCAATTGCTTATCATACCCTTCTCACCGATTTCACCCAGATTGGGTTGAAGAAGAATGAAAGGATATGAAATTTTAATATTAGGTTCAATAAAACCTTGAGTATGATTCCAGAAGATAAAAGACCAAATACCCTAGTCATTCTCTGTTGTTATAATAATTGAAAGGCCCCCGAATGTGAAATATGCTATCAGAACATCCCAAATGGATATCTTGGAGGATGTAATGACTAAAGACACTGAGATGGAATAAATTATGATTGAAACGAGTGCCAACCTCGACATTATATTGGGAAATGTAAAAAGACATCTAGGAGGATTAAGTATTGATAATAAAGGAGCTTCCAGTTCAATAAATAATGAAGAATTCAAGCCACGAACGACTCAACACCAAACAATGGGAGGAGGATTTTTCAAGGGAACCATACCTGATGTAAAGCTTGACCTTGTGGCGGCACAGGGAACTAAGCAAAGGATCACAATTTCATAGATGAATAGAACTATTAAGAAAACGCATAATGAGATAACCAGACTGAAAAGGGGAGATAATTATGTGAAAAATCCAAGAATGTGAGTCCCAGAGAAAAGAAGGAACCCTCCCTAAGAAAACAGAGTGAGGTTTGAAAACAATGATAATCTGCAAAGGCCAAGAGTTCCTAGAGAACCTACTTCCAATGCGTCTATCTTGGATGATGTGTATGATGAGAAAATAATTGAACAAGAGAATTATTACTCACCTGATGAAAGTTTTGAAACTGTGCAGATGGATGGATGTGAGACGTCAATGTATTTATTTGAAGAAGGTGACAACGAACCTAACTCGCAAGAAAATGTCAGCTAGACAAGAGGATTTGTAATAGACCAAAAAATAAAGGTGATTCTGATAAAGAGAATGAAAAAGAAAAAGAAAAAGAGAAAACAAATGAGAAAATAGAAAATGAGAAGGTGACAGATAGCATCAGAATTAAAAGGCAACACCTGATGTCAAACTCCACTCAAATGGCATATAATGTCGTAGAGGATTTAAGTAAATTAAGGATAACTTTTCCCTTTACAGAAGTGGTGAAGATTCCCCAGCAAAGACAAAACATTTATAAATTGTTGGACAATCCATATGAAAGGACAAAATATGTGGTCACTAATCCAAAACAAAGACAGAGCCAGTCAATTGCCAAGTTGAGAGGTAAAATTACTCCCTTTTACGTTCAATTGAAAATCATGATGTTGCACTACATAATTGTTTAGTTGACGCTGGAACGACAAATAATATCATTCCACTGGCGGTCATCGAGGCATTGGGCATGAGTTTCACCAAGTATTATGAAACTGATGAAAGTATATATGCAATTGATTCTAGAAAAGTGCCAACTTATGGAGAAATCAAGGAATTTTATGGTTGGATCACGACAACCCCCCATATCATTACAATTTTCAATATCGTTGTGGTAGATGTTCCTCCAGCATATGGAGTTGTGCTGGGAAGAGATTGGACATCCATGATATGAGGATATATAATGAACGAAGGAAGTTGTATGATTTTGTCAGTAAAAGAAGGAGCAATGATTAAAGTGCCTCGTGAACCTAGAAAACTCTTCTCTTTCAATAACAAGGACAATGAATTGATGGAGGATTATATAGATGCCGGGATTTGAAACTATGTTATCCTAGACATGGAACATAATGAAATCCTATATAAAATTCAAGACACAAAGAATCAAGAATGTATGTTCGAAGGATATTGGAGAATGTCATTCAATGGAGCCTGTTCAAACTCCTGGAGCGGAGTTGGGATTGTTCTTATGAGTCCAAATAAGGTTGTGCATCCACATGCTATTAGATTGAAATTTTCATGCACTAATAATGAGGAAGAATATGAATCCTTGATTTAGGGGATGATCCTTGCACACGAAATAAAAATAGAGCATCTAGTTGTGACTGGCGACTAAGAGTTGGTGATCAATCAGGTTACCCAGAGGTATAACATAAAAAAAGGAAAGACTAAATTTATATTTCAAAAGGGTTAATGAATTGATGGAATATTTCATTTCCTTCAATATTTCTTTCATTCGAAGGGACAAGAATCCCAAGGAAGATTCATTAGCCTTGGCAGCCTCATTGTCAAACCCAGACGATATCCAAATAAAAACCTCTTTCCAAATATAAAGAACATTCCTATTGTCTGTGCCCGATAACATTGAATATTTTCAAGTGTTTGAGAAGGATGAACAACTGTAATTTTTTTTGTTGAACGAATATGATGATGAAGATCACATGTCTGTTGTACCTAAATATTGTATACAGTCCGAGTCTCTTTTTACAAAAGATGATCATGCTAAGAATCTCCTTGAATAAGTTTCAATTCGAAAAAGTGCAAGAGACAAGAAAATTCAATATTGGAACTGACATTTCCCCAAAATACATCAACTTGAGAGTTGATTTCACCACTGAGGAAGTTGATAAATATGTTTCCTTGTTTAAATAATATATTGACGTGTTTGCTTGGACCTATGATGATTTGAAATATTACGATAAAACTATATTCCAGCATATCATTCCTTTGAGCAAAGAAGCACAGTATGTAAAGAAAAAAATAAGGATGATGAATCCCAAACTAAAACCTTGGGTAAATAATGAATTGGAGAAATTGAACAAGGAATGAATAATGTATCCCATTAGACACTCTAACTAGATTTCAAATCCTGTGATTGTAATAAAAAATACTGGGGAAATCTAGATGTGTGTGTTGGGCACCAAATCGGGCTATCTTTTTGCTGCATTTCCATTACCCTTTTTGACATTTTTGCACTTATTTACCTATGTTTACTATGCTAAACCTGCAAGGTAAATACCCATGCCTTGTCTATTGGAATATTTTATTAATGAAATAAAGTCGCGGAGTTTTTCCTATTTGCAGTACTAAAATGAATGTTTGACCGCAACTTCTGGAGAACGTGAACCAAGGCTTCAGTATCTTGTAGAAGATCCGCTATTCACAGCAACGACCAAGCCATAAGGAGGCTGCACAGCTGGAGTCGTAGATCCCTGAACCATTCTTGGGCATCTCGTTGATCTTATCTATTTGGTATTGGTGTCATTCCAACTAATGTATATTTCTGGGGATACAGTTACAATGTTTTGTGGAAAGTGGTTGTTCTCCCTCTCCATGTATAAAAGACAGTTTATTCCTGTAACTGGGGATGCCCCCATTGATATTGTAATAACCCTTTTCAGATTTGTAAAGCATCATCTATTTTGTTGTTTTAATCTTCGTTGTGACTAACACAGCCCTGATCAGAGAGCTGGGCCTGCTCTTCTGATCAGGTGCTGCATCTTTCTGTGTGTATTATTTATTGGTTTATGCTTGCTGTTACAATGTTTTAATTCTTATGATTGATTTTTAGAAGTTGTAATTAATCTAGTTTCACAGCAATGTTTTGAATCTTAATCATGAACCCTTGGCCAGAACGAAATTTTCTCTTGCCCCTGCATATACCTTGTGTGTTGCCTTGAAAGAATACCCACCTAGATTGATAAATTAATGTAGGAAAAAGGGTGAATAAATCGTTCATACCTGGACACCAACATTTTGGTGCCATTGTCGGGGAGGCTAACAAGGTGCAAGACAATGATCCGGACCAACTAGAGGGTCAATCTCTCATCCTGGGGAGAGAACAAGTTTTCTCACTCTACTTCAGGTCTTGAGCATAGGTGTTCTTTCCACTTGTTTTTATTTTTTTTTTCTTTTCCGTTTTTGTCCACTCTCTTGTCCTGGGGAGGGAGGAGTCTTTTGACGCCCTTCTCTAGACCCTGAGTTAGATTTACTTATTTCAAACCCTTGTGTGTTTTTTTGGGAAACCCTAGCTTTTACCCTGGGGAGGGAGGATTCTTTTGATGCCTTGCTTCAGATTTGGAAAGTGTTAGGTCTTCTTGTGGTGTGTGTGTGTTCATGGTTCTTGTCTTGGGGAGGGAGGAGTCCTTTGATGCCCTGCTCCGAGCCCTGAACCTTAGACTCTTGTTTTTTTTAGCTACCTTTCTTTTTTTAAGTTCTTTCGTCTTGGGGAAGGAATGGTCCTTTGACACCTTACTTCAATTCTAAAGCATTGTAGGTTCATGCCAAGACCTTCCATCATACCAACATTTGTATGAACAAAGAACCAAATAATAGGGGCAGAGGGAGATCCCCAGAGAGGGGAGGACCAGATTTGGGAAGAAATACCTACATCTAGCAGATTATAGCAAAGGTTGAATCATAAACATCTTCTCGTGCAACCGTGAGACCAAGGGAATGAAGAGTGAAGTCTGAGGGATAATCAGTAGATCAACCAATGTTGTCTGCAACATTCTTTGGTGATACGACACAACAGGTCCCTCCAACAGTTGAAGAAACATCTAGTAGTATACCTGACTAGGGAAATCATATGCTGGTAATAGAGGGGGAAGAGGTTGCAAGCAGAACCTCGACAAAGTCAGACCACTCCAGTAAGAGAGAGGAGGTTGTAGCCGAGGGGTCAAGTCATCAGGACACAGGAGAAGAGAACGAAAGAGTATTTGCATCACCAAGGGACCGGGGAAGTGCTTCTAAAGCAACTCGGATCCGAGCGGTAAGGAAGCCTCACCCATCTTCTATAGAACTTGTTGAAATACCCAGCGATTATTAGAAGATATTTATGGCTCCCACAACCTCCAATATCGAGTTTCCAATCGGGGATCTAGGAGCTGGTGTGCCCACAAAGCCTATTCCATTAGAAGCCTTACCAAACTTTCATGGGATTGTTTCAGAAGATCCCAACACATTTCTATTTGAGATTGACATAGTGTGCCAGGGGTATGACTACACGACGAAGGCCCAAAAGTTAAAAAAAAATCCTTCTACATTAAAAGGAATGGCTCTGCGATGGTTCATGGGCCTTGGAGGAAGCTCTATTTCCACATGGGATGATATGTGGGCAACTTTCTAGAAAAATACCAGGATTACTGTAAATCTCGGAACATTAAGGAGGAACTTTTCAAGTTCGCACAAAAAGAAGACGAGAGTTTGGAAGATTGTGTAGAACGATTCAAGTACACCTTACAGAGGTCAGGTCACTCTGACTTGGATAAGGAAATTTTAAAAATTATCCTCCTCCGATCTTTCCGTGAGGACTCGATGGAACTATTGAACATTGTGGGAAAGGGAGACATCTCTAAGGAAATCTTTGAAGGTATCTGTGAACTATGCATTCAATTCTCAAGGGGGATTGCAAGAAACAAACAAGGGATTCGCTTAGCAAAAGGGTCCGACAGAGGTGTTATGAAAGCATAAATCAGAAACCTGCTAGACAATTTGAGGACGGATATCCTTAGCACCCTGTCGGCACAGATGGATACGCTACAAGTAAAACAGAAGTAGCTAGAATTGGATAGGACCATGGCGATATTTTGCCCGATGTGTAGAAAGAAGCATCTAGAGAGGGAATGTCCACTAAACTCCATAGAGGAATGTGCAATCTGTGAGCTAAATCATGCAACAAGCTTATGCCCCTCCCTGCCAGGCCTGAAAGCCGTATTTCAAGGGATGGGGAAAGACATGGAGCAACTGTACCTCATGGGGTCTAGAAATCCATGGCAGCCTCGAACACCAATGGGAAATCAAGGTATGTACTCAGATCCATCTCATTATTTCAATAATTCTAATATGAATCTTCATTCCATGCCCTATCCTTCCATGTGGCCATAATACCATTTTCCACCTTGGCAACAGTGGAACCCTCAAGCCAGTTCGAGCTCCCCAAGGGCTCCAATTTGGCGAGGATCCCCTCCTGGGAAGTTTCCTCAGCCGATGCCATATCAAAAAATCCAATTGCCCTCTAATGTGCCTATGGTTAATCAACCTTTCCATTCTCAGCTCCCAATCCAACCCGATCCGAATCCTAATAGTAAGGGAGATCATCAAGCTGACATTCTTACCCTACCTTCATATAACATTTCCACTGCAAAGTTGTATGAAATGAATCTACGATCAGGGCATACAGTTAATGTTCAACCTCCTCTAGTTACCATTGAACAACTCGATGGTGAAGGTAAGGAATCATAACCAATTAATAAAGAGCCAAAACAAATTGATAGAAACCAGGTGCCTCCTGTAAAACAACATCAATCTGAACCACCTTACCTAGAGAGACTAACTTTGAGTAAATCAAGCCCTCGAGCTGAATTTGATTTATTAGGAGAATTGCAGAACTTATTTGTTAAAATTCCCTTCTTACAATCTATGAAGGATGTGCCAATATATGAAAAGACTCTTAGGGAATACTGTTCAAAGAAACCTGCAAATAAATCCAAAGACCCCCTTACCATTCATGTTATGAGAAAATTATCAGATTTCATGATGGAAAAGTCAATGCCTGAAAAGTATGGAGATCTGGGGAACCCAATTCTGACAGTACAAATTAATGGGGTACAGATTTTGAATGTGCTCGTAGACCTGGTTGTTGCCATCAACGTTATCACCACTGAAACCATGCATGCATTAGGTATTCATAACTTGAAACATACACCTATAGTATTGGAATTGGCAGACCGATCTACAGTCAAACTTGTAGGAAAGTTGGAAGATGTAACAATTTCAGTGGATTCATGGCACTATCCCATAGATTTCCTGGTCTTACAGATGCAATCTTCGGTGGGAGGCCATCCTTTGATTTTGGGTAGACCATGGTTGGCTACTGTAGATGCTTACATTGGGTGTCGATCATGGCACATGGTTATTTCAAATGGGCACAACTTTAAGAACTTAGTGTTATACCCACCTGTAGAACCAAACCCATCTATAAAACTAGCAGGAGGTAAGAAAATTTTATCTATGAAAGAGCCTGAAACGGAAAATGAGGAATTGAGACTAGTCCTCACTATTGGACAAGCCCTTCAGTTGAAAATGGAATCGGAAGATGATGTAATCACCTCCTTTATGGATGATCCTTGCTCCATTTCCGAAACAAATCAACAATTCCTAGAATCTGTCCTAAGATGTGAGACTCATGAAACAATTGAAACAACAGAAGGATCAGAGGAGCTACCTGTTGATCCACACAATGAAAGTGTCCCAATGGAACTAGAACCAGGAAAAACCCTGAATATTAATCCAACCCTGTCAGAATCCCAGAAGAAGCAACTCATGGATGTCCTTCGAAAACATAAAGAAGCCTTCTCCTAGGATTATACAAATATGAAGGGGATTCCTGCTAATTTATGTACCCATCATATATACATTAAGGAGAATTGTCATCCTGTGAGACAACCTCAGAGAAGGATGAACCCCGCATTGAAAAATGTTGTGAAAGAAGAACTTCAGAAATTACTAGATGTAGGTTTTATTTACCCCATCTCAGATAGCCAATGGGTCTCCCCATTGGTAATGGTCCGCAATAAAAATGGTAAATGGTGGATATGCGTGTATTATCAATAATTAAATAAGGCAACATAGAAAGATCATTTTCCTTTGCCATTTATTGATCAAGTTCTGGACACATTGGCTGGAAAAAAGTTTTTTTCTTTTCTAGATGGGTTTAGTGGGTATAACCAGATCCAGATAGCTCTTGAAGATCAGGATAAAACCACTTTCACATTCCCCTGGGGAACATTCGCATACCGGGTCCTTCCTTTTGGCCTGTGTAATGCTCCTGCAACGTTCTAGAGGGCAATTTTGGGAATCTTCTCTGATTTGGTAGATGATAGTGTTGAAATTTACATGGATGACTTTACTCCATATGGGGATTCATTTTTTGAAGGGATGAAAAATTTAGAAAAAGTTCTCGAAAGGTGTATACAAGTGCGTGTCTCTCTGAGTATGGAAAAATGCCATATGATGATGGAGGAGGGAATTGTTCTGGGACATTTTCTCTCAGCTAAGGGAATCCAGATGGACCTAGCAAAGACAAAGGTAATTCAACATTTCCCGACACCCAAAACGCCCATGCAGGTATGCAACTTTATTGGTTGTGCTGGTTATTACAGGCGTTTTATAGAAAGTTTTTCTAGAGTAGCACATCCACTTTTTCAATTGCTAACAAAAGATTCAGATTTTGTGTGGATAGAGGACTGTGATGCAGCCTTTATGAGAATTAAGGAATTGGTCTGTAGCACTCCAATCCTTAAGGGGCCGGACTGGGCATTACCTTTTCATATTCATACGGATGCTTCCCAAACAGTGATTGGTGCAATATTAGGACAACAAGAGGACAAAGTACCATACGTAGTTTACTATGTTAGTAAGAATTTGGCTCCTGCTAAATTAAACTACATAGTGACTGAGAAAGAGTTCCTTTCTGTCATTTATGCCATCAATAAATTCCGGCACTACATTACCGGGTATCCTACCTTTGTGCATATTGATCATGCAACTATCAGGTATTTAATGAATAAAATTGTTACCCCTGGTCATATCACAAGATGGCTTTTGCTACTACAGGAATATGATATTACTATAGTAGATAAAACAGGGAAGGACAATGTGGTTGCAGATTTCTTATCTAGGATAGAACATGATGGTAAGAATACACCAATTGAAGATAATTTTCCAGATGAACATCTTTTTGTAGTATCTGCTAACACTCTGTGGTATGCAGATATTGCTAATTATCTTTCTACATGGAAGGTGCCTCGTCATCAGTCATATAAGGAGAAAAGGAAGACTACTCACCAGAGTACCTGATATTCATGGATGGTAGGATATCTCTTTCATACAGGGGTTGACCAACATATTCGATGTTGTGTGGCAGAAGATGATATCTATGAGATACTGAAGGCTGCACATGATGGACCCTGTGGAGGACATTTTGCAAATAAAAGAACAGGTCACAAAGTACTGTAGATGGGATATTACTGGCCCTCCATCTTTCATGATGCTCGGGATTATGTCCGAAGGTGTGATAGCTACCAACGAATGGGACAACTTGGGAAAGCAGATGAAATGCCTCTACATCCCCAAATAGTCCTTGAACCATTTGAGAAATGGGAAATTGATTTTGTTGGACCCTTCAACTCACCTTCTCATCAAAAAGCTTACATCCTGGTTGCACTGATTATGTAACTAAATGGGTGGAAGCCAGAGCGGTCACAAGAGAAACAGAGCAAGTAGTGGCAGACTTTCTTTTTGAAGAAATATTTTCCCGATACGGTACTCCAAGGGAAATTGTGTTGGATGGAGGATCATAGTTCACATCTCACATGATAGGAAAGTTGATGCAGAAATATGGGGTCAAACATAGAGTGACAACCCCCTATCACCCCCAGGCGAATGGGAAAGTAGAAAGAACAAACAAGGTATTGGAAAATATCTTGACCAAGACAATAGCAAGTCATCGTCGGGACTGGGCACATAAACTTCTAGAATCTTTATGGGCATACTAAACAACATGGTGGAACACAACTGGGTTTTCTCCATTCAAATTAGTCTATGGGAAAGTCCTCTTGTTTCCGGTGGAATTTGAGATCAATACACTCAAAACAGCTCTAGAAGTAGGCCTAGACCTATCAAAAGCACAGAAACACCAACTGGAACAACTGAATGATTTGGATGAGATTCGGTCAGTAGCTGTCTAGAAGACCACTGTTGTTCAACAACAAAGAATGAAATGGCATGATAAATTTATCAAAAGTAAGGTGTTTCATGTGGGAGATTGGGCATTACTTTACGACTCCTGATTTAAGGATTTCAAGGGAAAGATTCACACTCGTTGGATGGGGCCATATCAAGTGGACACAATGTTCGCCAATGGAATGGTTAGATTAATTACAATAGATGATAATCATACCTCATTCTTAGTAAATGGACATCGTCTAAAACTATTCCACCATCCAGGCTCTAGAAATGCCTTTGTCAAACACCTTTCTGATTCATATGATTTAATGGTTGATGGAATGAAGAACACTCTCACTCTATTTAAAATATATATTAAAAAAAATAAAAATCGTTATTTCTTACTTGTTTGTATTTTGCAGGAATAACAAAGGAATATGGCCAGGAGAAATGTAACACTCGATGTTGTTACTTGTGTGTTGTTACTCCACTCAGTGTTGTTACTCCACTAGTGATGTTACTCCACTAAATCTTGTTACTTTGTAACTGATGTTACTCCGCAACTGCCGTTACTTCGTCAATGTCGTTACTTTGCAACTTTTGTTACTCCGCCGGTGTCGTTACTCCACAACTGCTATTACTCCTCAACTGCTCTTACTTCACCGATGTTGTTACTCCGCAACTTCCATTACTCCGCCGGTGCTGTTACTCCGCAACTGCTATTACTCCGCCAGTGCCATTACTCTGCAACTGCTGCTACTCCGCTGGTGTTGTTACTCCACAACGGTCGTTACTCTACCGATGTTGTTACTCCGTCGGTGTCGTTACTCCGTAATTTTCGCTACTCCACCGTCGTCGTTACTCCGTCGTTGATGTTACTCACTGTTGTTGTTACTCCTTGATTCTATTACGCCCTATTGTCGTTACTCTGTCAGACATTTTGTTGTTACTCCACCATAAGGTAGGTCCCCAGGGATGTCTCTGCAGACTTTTATGGATTTAATTAAAATATTCCAAAAAGACATCAAAACGTGCCATGGACGATCGTGATTAAGTTGGGGGGGAACCGTCATAATAAATGATGGTGTACCATGAAAAAACATTCATGACACACGATCCTCACCAAACAGAATCCAATGATTTCGGTACTTCGTAATCATAACTTTGATATGTTGGAATGTGTATTCATACACGCAGAGTCATAATCAATCACCTCCCCAACACACTGCATAAAATATCTGAAATATCCAACAGTACCACCACAATCTGTCATCATTTTCAAAATGTACCAGTACTGTTTCATTCGTTGTCCCCAACAGCGACCATGACATTATTTCAGTTGCCAATGGTTTGGAGCCCTGTCATTTTCCCTTGCCAGCTAACTGCATTCGTCGTACTGATCCCACCTCTACAACAATGAGTGGATGATCTGTGTGGCATGAGCCTGAAGATACAACACGAGTTTGGAACAATCAGGAGGTATGGAAGGTCTTGGAGAACGTGGGTTGGAATGTTTACTTTGACAGGTTGAAAGGTTTGAACGAAGAAATTGCGGCAGAATTTTCACTCAACTTGAGAGAAGAAAGCTCTCAGGTCCACAGAATTGAAATCCTGTGACAGAGGAAGCCATTACAGAATTCAGTGGACTCTCTCAAAACAGACAACGATGGTTTTCAAGAAGGACTGTCGTTCCGAAGTTTCCCGAAGCCTTTTTACATGCGGGAGAAAGCATTGTGCAGAAGGGTCAAGGATACGACCGAAACTCACTACCGCATCCATGGGAAAAAGTAGCAGAGTTTGTCATGAAATATATGAATTGCGAAGGGAGATACTCCACCATATTCAAATACCATCTCCGAATACTAACTCACCTGCGATTTCCCCAAGCAGAGGCTTTCTCACTGAATGTTCCTTATTTCTTATTAAGAAGCCTTCACCTAATGGCACATTCATCTCAAGGGTCGTGACAGGTATTGGCGGTCATCACCCACCATGGAATGGTTCAGTTGTTAGTAATGAATGCCATCAAACGAATCCCGATCTCGTGGGAACTATTTCAGGATTCCATAGAGGAAGAAGTAGCAGCCACTGTGACTGCTAGGTAAGATGAACCAGAAGCCATGGAGGGGGAAAATGCAGGAGAAGATGATTATGTTGACCAGGAGGAACTGGAAGAGATGGAGATGGAAGATGAAGAATTTGAAGAGGTTTCTCCCCAAGAGAAAGATGAAACCATGGAACCAATGGAAGATGCGAAAGTTGACATAGAAAGGCCCACTAGTACCACGACCGAGGTTGTCCCACAATAACCAACCTCTCCTATGGAACTAACAGAGAAATTTGATAGCATGATAACCACAGAAGCAGGGTCACAACAAGCAAGAGTGGGTGAATTGGTCAATATTGTGACCGAGGGTACCCCACAAGGATCTTCTGCTACCATGGAGCTGATGGAGGAGGATAACCCAAATGAAGAAGAGGTCGTGACCAACCTGGCCATAGAACCCATGGAAGAGGAGGAATGAGGAAAATAAGGGCTCGGAGCTAGGGAAGCCATGGAACCCGTGGAGGAAGTGATGGGAGAACTAGGGCGTGAGGTTGGCACTGACCCACAAGAACCAATGTTGACCTCGGGACCAAACATTGAAGATCTCTGCCGGTTCTCCTTTTTCTCCTTTATTCCAAGAGGAGGCGAACTCGTTCCCCTCGATGCACAGAAGAAGATCTCTCCATTCCTCCAATTTTGAAGTTATCACAAAGGCCACAATCGTGTGGGGTGGATACTACTCAGGCGACAGGCACTTCGGAGCCTGAAAAGAGAAAAGAGTTAGAGGTCCCTGAGGCTGGGGAATCAGGAAGGATTCCAATAGACATATTAGCAGGAGAGAATCTTGCAAGGGCACAACCGGTCACAGTGAGCGCACAATAAGAGGAAATAGTCGTTGGCGAAGAGGAGGGACCAAGCGAAGTGGTCCTGACGAATGAGCCAATGGAAAAGCCAGGCGAGAAGGTTGTAAGACTCCCAATCAAACAAAAACATCAACTACAGTTTAAAGAGACAATGTGGTTTAAGATGGAGGTTAGGAAACTAAGGAAATAGATGCACAAAATGCAGAAGTGGATGAAGAAATACAAGCAGTAAGCTAGAAAGTCCAAGGCCATAGGAGTAGAAGAAGAGACTCAGACGGACCAGGTAGCCATAACCTATGCTGCTACTCAAACAGACCCGGTCGAGCGATTGTTTGAAGACTGTGAGTATGCCTTAACGGCCGAAGTGTAGACTTGGAAATCTATTGTGGCTCAGTATCAAAATGAGGTCAGAAGAACTCAGGAATGAGCCTCCACAACCATTTTTGAATATGTGGAGCATATAGACATCATGAGATTAAGGCATGCGAAGCAGCAACTCAAGATGGAGCAACTTGAAAATCAAGTGGCAAAGATGAAAACTAATAAGGAGAAGATGTTTAATTTGGTGAAAGAGGTGATGGCATGTCGCCCCCCTACTTCTTGTTATTCTTTATTCTTACATGAACATTTTCTTTTATTCTGCATGGAGAGCATAAAAAACGAGATTAGTTATAAAATAGAAGATGGTGTACAATTCCTCTGAATAATGAGGCACCACGACGTGCCAACTCATCATTTGATGTGTGAATTTTACCTGCATGGGTATCTGCTATGCCTGGATAGAGAATTCAACCCAGTCCCATATGTGGGGGACATTCATTTAAGGGCCCTCACCTCTTACACTTTCAACCAGATCAGCTGGTAGAAGGATTTTAACACATTTGAATCTAATCAGGTTACAAATCCATTTATAGTAAGAGGAGAACATGAGAGGTCAGTCACCATGTTCAGTAAACACAACACCTTTTTGGGAATTAAGGGAAATAGAGAAAGAATGTTGAGGACACAAAATTGGTGCCTTGATCTTTGTGTCAAGCAATTAGTCACATTTCAAGATGAAGCCCTTGATTGCTGTCAGAAAAGGTGGATGATGTCACCTACAGCTGTACGGAATAGGGAACCTTTTGGGGCACCAAATTTTTCACATGTTCTCCCCAGAGTGCCCAGATGTGTGGCATGTGTCCGAACATACAGGGATCGGTGGATGGGAATCTAGTTTCAGTTTTCCACTATTTGGTTGCCAGTAGAAAATTACACTCCAGCATATAATGTTTCGGAAGATTGGTGGAAAGAATTCCTCCTTTTAGATGGTTTTAAAGTTTCAGGGATAGAGATGGCTAGAAAATATGATCTCGCCCATTTTTAAGAAGCCAACAGTCTATGAAATCCAGACCTGCAGAGGCGACGAACTGCATGAGGGCATGTAGAAGGCTAGTTGGGGGGAGATGTTGGGCACCAAATCGGGCTATCTTTCTGTTGCATTTCCATTACCCTTTTTGACCTTTTTTCACTTATTTACCTATGTTTACTATGCTAAACCCGTAAGGTAAATACCCCTGCCTTGTCTATTGGAATATTTTATTAATGAAATAAAGTCGTGGATTTTTTCCTATTCGCAGCACTAAAATGAATGTTTGACCGCATATTTTGGAGAACGGGAACCAAGGCTTCAGTATCCCACAGCAGATCCGCTATTCACAACAACGACCAAGCCATAAGGAGGCCGCACAACTGGAGTCGCAGATCCCTGAACCATTCTTGGGAATATCGTTGATCTTGTCTATCTGGTATTGGTGCCATTCCAACTAATGTATATTTTTGGGGATACAGTTACCATGTTTTGGGGAAAGAGGTTGTTCTCCCTCTCCATGTATAAAAGACAGTTTATTCCTATAACTGGGGATGCCCCCATTGATATTGTAATAACCCTTTTCAGATTTATAAAGCATCATCTATTTTGTTGTTTTAATCTTTGTTGTGACTAACACAACCCTGATCAGAGAGCTGGGCCCGCTCTTCTGATTAGGTGTTGCGTCTTTCTGTGTGTATTATTTATTAGTTTATGCTTGTTGTTACAGTGTTTTAATTCTTATGATTGCTTTTCAGAAGTTGTAATTAATCTAGTTTCACAACAATGTTTTGAATCTTAATCATGAACCCTTGGCCAGAATGGATTGTGCTCTTGCCCCTGCATATACCTTGTGCATTTCCTTGAAATAATACACACCCAGATTGATAAATTAATGTAGGAAAAAGGGTGAATAAATCGTTCATACCTGGACACCAACAGTGTGTTGACTTTAGAGACCTTAAAAAATCAATCATAAAGGATAACTTTCCTTTACCTAATATGGAGTTCCTTCTCCAGCAAGTCAATGGATCAACCTACATGTCCATGCTGGATGTTTTTTCTGGATATAACCAAGTCTTGGTGGATGAGGAAGATAGGGAAAAGACAACATTCATCACACCTTGGGATACATATCCATATGTCAGAATGCCCTTTGGTTTGAAGAATGATGGAGCCACATTACAGAGGGCCATGGATGATGCATTTCACGGATTGATAGGAAAATTTATGGCACACTATCAAGATGAATTGACAATGAATTCAAGAACAAGGGGTGATCATATCCATCATTTGAGATTTTTTTTTTAAAGATGTAGATTATTTGGTGTCTCTCTAAATCCAAGGAAATGCCAGTTCATTGTAAATCAAGGAAAACTATTGGGCCATATTGTGTGCAAGGAAGGGATTTATATAGATTTGGAAAGAGTTAAAGCCATAAATGAGCTCAACCCCCCGACATCCAAGAAGGGAGTCCAATCATTTTTTGGAAAGATCAATTTTGTGCGAAGGTTTGTTCGTGACTATTCAAGTATCGTAAAGTCTATCAATTCGTTGTTGAAAAAGGAGCAGAGGTTCAAATGGACAATGAATACTCAGGAGTATTTTAATAATATCAAAGGAAAAAACACCACAACTCCAGTCTTCATTATTCTAGATTTTCAAAGGGATTTCATCATCTATTCATTTTCTACAGAGACAATTGTTGCATCTATTCTTACTCAGAAAAATACCAAAGGTGAAGAACTCGCAATAAGTTTCATGAGAAAAACCTTACATGAATATGAATTGAGGTATTCAAAACTGGAAAAGAAATCCTTGGCTCTTGTAAAAGAGGTATTTCACTTTCATATGTATATATTTAACTCCCATGTTATTTCCTATGTTCCATCATTTCTAGTGAATATGCTTCTGAATCAACAATTGAGAGAAGGAAAATGGGATAACTGGATGGAAAATGTTGGATTACTGAGAAGGGGGGGTGAATCAGTAATAACATAATTATAATCATTTTTCTTCAAATGTTATATCAATGTAGAATTACTATCCAATAATGAGCAGTAATAAATAAACAATCACACACATACACAGTACACCAGTGTTTTACGTGGAAACCCAAATCGGGAGAAAACCACATAATGTTTTTCTTATATGTCTTGAAGAATTACATTCATTGGAAGCACCAACTTCCTTTGTTTTTCAGCTGCAACTGGAAGGAGGCTCCAACCCCTTAGTTTCTCAGGCTACAACCTGAGGGAAGCTCCAACTCCCCAAATATCTGGCTACAACTAGAAGGAGTCTACAACCCCCAATGTTTTCCGGCTACAACTGGAAGGTGGCTACAACCACCTGTCCTTGGCCCGTCCTTCCACCCTGAAGTAGAAGTAGAATGATGGAACCACTGTCACATTATCACTGTGAGATATACCACTATAAACCTATACCAATAAATCTGAACCATGTATCAACCTGTACCTCAACCTGTAATCAACCTGTACCACAAAAAGTGCATCGACCATGCACCAACCTGTAATCAACATGTACCATAAACAAGTGCATCAACCATGCACCAACCTATAATCGACCTGTACCATAAACAAGTGCATCCAACCATGTGACAAGTATGTACCAATCATGTGTCAACTACTCATCAACTATGACTCATCAATATGTACCAACATCATCAACTATACACCTCGTGTATGTGCGCCAACTCATCAACTACTTGCCTCAACCATGTACTCAACATGTACCTCAACCAAAAGCCCTCATCAATTTCATCATCCAAATCTGATTTGTAGCTCTGTAATAGACCTTGTGTATATGATCACATTCCTTCAAACCTTCCTTAACTTTAAAAACAAAAGACTAGCATTTTCATCAAACTTTTCTTTAGCCTCACATGCCTAGTTTTGGATTAGTCAACAACCCCAACTTGAACTAATCATAACTTTGAACCTGTAATGTATAAAGATATGAAACTGATACACAATGTTCTTTAATGTGTTTTATGCAATTCCCCCAAGTGGCACTACTTGTAACCTCTTAGAAAAGAATTTATAGAAAAAATGACATACCTTGTTGAATTCTATCTTGTTCTAGAGAGAGACCTTGTAGAGAGTGCCCCGCACAAATTATTTAATTAAATGATCTGAAAATATTACCCATAATACTACCAACTGTACCCTAACCAACACAATTGGTCTCACTAAATTTGGAACTGTTATGAAGAAGTTATGACGTTTTTACCCGAAACACCTGATTTTGACTAGTTTCAGGACTAGCCACAAACCCTATTTTCCATAGAGTGTAACTCCCAAAATACAACGACCCACAAGCTGAATGTTAACCATAGATACTTGGATATGTTTTCTCACTTTCATAGCAATTTCAGGATCTGAATCATTATAGAAAAATAGTTATATTGAAAATAGTGAGATGACCTGAAAATAACATACCTTAGAAAACACCATCAAAAGAATTTATCATTCCTTGCATTTTGGCCTTCTTTTCTTCACTTTCCTCAGAATTTCGGCTTAGATATAATTTGTATACCTCAGAAACCTATAGATATTCAATATTCTCAAGTGTGTTTCAAATGAGAGAGCCTTGCCTCTTATTTATACTCTCCAAGTAGCTTCCTT
>ML843537.1:0-10004 GCA_009831015.1 Picea engelmannii
AAAAAAAACAAGAAGGGTAAGGGGGATAAGAAGGATGCAAATAATGTTGGCAAGGGAAAAATTGAAAAGAGAAAGGTGAAGTTTCCATGTAAGCTTTACACAAACAACCACTTGACTAACCTATGCCCTCGGCTTGCGGAAGCACAAAAGATATTGGCACAACAACAACCTATTGTGTTGACGAACCCTTTTCCACAAGGAAAAAATATGTCTCAAGCTTCCACATCCACGAGCGCAGCTGGGGGTAGTCAAAGAGCCCCCACGCCCAATAATAATAACTCGACCACAAACATTTATATGGTCAAAGCCGAAGCTCATTTATCGACTAGGGCTCGTGACTACGGAATGCCAAAATCTGTTGAGAAGGGAAAAGAGGCCTCCAACCCATTGAATCCTCTTCAAATTGAGAAGATAGTGGGAGAAACGATGACTTGCATCCCTACGGGTGCTTTCAAAAAGGATTCTCACAACCCAAATGCTCGGGTTGCTCAGAATTACTCCATCATGGAGGATCTAGCGCGGACTCCTTGTGCTATGTATGCTCCGGAGGTTCTCCAAAGTTGCCCCTCGCAGAGAAAATCTCTGGTGTTTGCCTTGGGAGCGGATGAGCCCAGTAACTCGAGAATGATCTTTTTTATCCTACTGACCATAAACCTCGTCTTCCTCACCATGTCACCTTTCAGATAGTAGTGGCGTACACCACAAAATCGTTGACACAAAACATTTTCCATACAATGTTTGATGAGGGTGCCTCGACTTGCGTCATTTCATTGGCATGTTGGAAGGCCATCGGCCAGCCTGAGTTGGCTCAGTCGCCCATGTTTCTTACGACATTTGATGGTCAATAATTCAGACCACATAATATAATTCCCTCTTTCGTCATGCAATTGGAGGGTAAAACTATGCGCATCGAGGTTGAAGTAGTCGATGCATCTCTTCACTACAATCTTTTGTTAGCGCAGAGTTGGACTTACGCAATGAACATGGTTGTAGCCACCATTTTTCGGGTTTTATCCTTTCCTCATGAAGGCCAGATTATAATCGTTGACCAATTGTCCTTCTCCCATCCTGACCCTTGATCAGGGGCATCCACGGTCCTGATGATTGATAACTCGCAGCCCCGGACTGTCAACTTAGGTGTTGATTTTTTCCATCTTTGATGGGAACATTTGATTATCTGACGCCTTATAATGATGTTAGGTTTACTTCGGTTGTCCCCTACCAACTGAAGGCTGCAATTTTTCAAGTGTCCTCTTTTAAAACAGACTTCTTTCACGACCTATGGACTTTACCTTCTCCATCGTCTTTGATGGAAGGGGTAGGGCACCTTGGCATGGCCATGCCCTTATCCGCTGCTGAGGTTGCGTACAACATTGTCCAGCAAGCCTCGACCAACCCTGATCTGGCTCCCCCGCAGGAGTTGGATCATGTTCTCGACCCTATTTGGGATCAAGACTCTCTCGCTGCTCAAGACCCTTTGGACTTAGTCTTTCCCTATGACGAGGCGATCCTGGAGGCAATGAATGGGCCAGACAGACCTTGGGATGATCTTCATCATAGATCTTACTTCTTACCCGAGCTCAGGAGAATAGAGGCAGGAGAGTTTGTTACGACCATGAATGGAGATAGCCCTTGTCCTATTAACCCTCTAGCTACGCACAAAATATACGTCGAGGGAAACATGGCAAGTATTGTTGAGACGATTACTATCGATATCTCAAAAACTTCTGGCGTCGTGGAGAATGTCTTCGTTGGAGCGAATTTCTCTCCCAAAAGGATTCAAATCTACACTGAATTGTTTAAAGAATTCCGTGAAATTTTTGCCTGGTCTTATGAGAAGATGTCAGGCATCGACCCACAAATTGTTAAACATGAAATCACAAATTATAATGATGTTAAAATAGTCCGACAAAAGCTTCACCTGGTCAATCCTCGTAAAGAAGTGACAATAAAGGCTGAAGTAGAGAAACTCCTCAAAGTGGGTTTCATCTACCCCGCGCAATTGACGAAATGGGTATCGAACTGTGTTCCTGTCAACAAGAAGCAAGGCACGATCCGTGTATGTATGGACTTACGCAAATTGAACAAAGCTTGCCCGAAAGACAATTTTCCAACCCGATTTATTAACCAGATCGTCGATGAATGTGCGGGTTGCGAGGTATTTTCTTTCATGGACAGTTTTTTCGAGTATAATCAAATTCAAATCAATCCCGAGGACCAACATAAAATGACTTTTATTTGTCCTTGGAGTAATTTCGCGTATCAAAAAATGCCTTTTGGTTTGAAGAATGTTGGAGCTACATTTAAGCGAGCTATGTCGTTTTCTTTTTACGACCTAAAAAACATAGTCAAGGCGTACCTAGATGATCTGGCATCACGTTCTCGCAAGAGATCCGATCATCCCAGCCATTTACGACTAATCTTTGAGAGGTGTTGCTACTATCGGATTAACTTGAATCCAAACAAGAGAAGTTTTTGTGTGACATCGGGTCGTTTATTAGGTTTCATAGTGTCAACAAAAGGTATCATGGTCGATCCTCTAAAGGTTGAGGAAATAGTCCAATTGCCTCCCTCGTGCACAATCCCCTAGCTTCAAAGCCTACAGGGGAAACAAAATTGTATTCGTCGTTTTGTCGCTAATTATGCCAAGATTACGAAAGGGTTCATGTGTCTTTTAAAAAAGGGAGTCCCATTATGTTGGGACGAAGCATCTCAACACTCTTTTGATGCATTGAAACGCGCTCTGACGTCTTCCTCTCTTCTTAGACCTCTTGATTATGGCAAGGATTTCTTGTTGTATTTGGCTACTGTAGAGTCTACAATCGGCATGGTCTTGGTCCAAGAGGATGGTGCGCTCGAAGAGCACGTTATCTATTATCTTAGTCAAGGCCTGGTTGGACCGAAACTCAACTACTCGCATGTTGAGAAACTTGCTTTGGCAGTTGTTCATGCTATCCAATAGTTCTATCACTATGTATTGCTTCACAAGACCACCATCGTTGTCATCGTCAACCCCTTTTTATATGTGTTAACACGACAAATCATCGGCGGAAAAATCAGTCGATGGATAGTTATCCTACAAGAATTTGACTTGGATTTCGTTTCGGAGAAATCTAAAAAGTCCTTGGTCTTTGTGGAGTTAATCTCGAAACTTTCGGTCGAAGGTGGTGATATTTTTCCCGAAGAGTCACCAATTAACAGAGATATTTTTCTGATCGCATATTCGGACCCCTAGTATGGAGATATTCTTGTGTATCTTCAGACATTGAAGTTCCCCACTTCTGCTTCTCGCGATGAGCGTCGACGAATACAACACCAAGCGCGAAACTATCTCATTCTCGATGACACTTTATATCGTTGAGGAGTGGATTGCATTATTCGACGATGTTTTACTCACGAAGAGGCATATCTTGTTTTAAACGAATGTCACGCCTGAGCATGTGACGCTCATCTTTATGGGTTGGAAACAACCCAAAAGATTCTTCACACATGATACTTTTGGCCCTTGTTAATCAAATATTGTGTTAAGGCGGTCAAGAAGTGTCACCCATGCCAGATCTTTTTTCAGAAGATGCAGGCACACCCAGCTCCTATGTTCCCGGTTATTGTCGTCATCCCCTTCACCAAGTGGGGGACTGATTTCACTACATATCACTCGGCTTCTGCCAGGGGACATCGCTGTATCATTGTAATAGTAGACTAATTTACTAAGTGGGTCGAAGCTATACTAACATTTAACAATGATGGGGAAATTTTTGCCATTTTTGCTTTCAACCAGATAATAACTCGGTTCAGTATCCCGAAGGAGATTGTCACTGACCATGGAAATCACTTCCAAAACAAAATGATGACCGAATTGACATCAAAGATTGGGTTAAAACAAGAACATTCATCAACCTATTACTAGCAAATGAATGTTTAGGTTGAAGCTGTGAATAAGTCTCTCAAGACTATTCTTTAGCGAACGATTAATTCGGCCAAGTCAAATTGGCATTTGATGTTATATTCGACACTGTTGGATTATCAAACTTCTGTAAAGACTGCTACTAGATTTTCACCTTTTCAACTCGTTTACATGTTGGAAGAAGTCTTGACCATTGAATGTCAAATCCATTCTCTGAAGTTGGAAGTGGAACTACTTCCCGACACTACACCACTTGAGGAACACCTTCTATATCTCAAGCAGCTCGATGAGCATCGTTGAGATGCAGCCTTGGCTAACGAGGCTCATAAACAATGCGTCAAGTGTCAATATGATCGGTTTGTCCACCCTCGTATTTTCTCCGAATGCAATCTTGTCCTGGTCTACAACCAAGACAAAGATCCCTTGGCGGTAAGAAAGTTCAAACCCATGTGGTTCAGACCTTTCATTGTGAAAGAAGTCTTAGAAAAGGGTGCTTACCGTCTGGTTGATTTCGAGGGTAATTCCTTCACGGAGGCTAGAAATGGGCTCTACCTTAAGAAGTATTACACTTAGGTCGCTCACCTAGGTTTGGCTTCTTGTATATATGTATAGTGTTTTATACATTTTTTGTCTTTTTGTTTTGTGGACGTGTAGTCATTATGTTTTCTTTTTCACTGTGGTAGATGTCAAGTGAATCTGAGGTCTACGTTGGGTTTGCGGATGGCCCTATCCGACATACTTGGAGGCTTGCTTCTGCATCTTGGGTGATTTTTACACATGGTGGTCAGTTGCTATCCTCTGGAGGTATTTGTCTGGGCGAAGCAACCAATAATGTTTCCAAGTACAGTGAAGTGATAGAATTACTACGTGATGCCTTGTCACATGGTATTTCTTTCCTCTAGGTTTATTTAGATGCTCAATTTGTCATGTCCCAGTAAAATGGGGTTTACCACGTTTACGATCCCACTCTTCACCGTCAATTCCATAGGGTATGTCTCTTATAATGATCTTTTAATTATATTAATTATATTCATGTTCCTAGGAGATCTAACCAACTAACTAATACATTAGCTAATCAAGTATTAGATTGGCATGTTGCTCACATGTAAAAGTAACACACACACATACACATGTAAATACATTTGTAAAAATGTCATCCATAAGACACATAAATATATATATATATATCCAAAAAATAGTGTCTTGAGTACAAAGTGGGCATTAAAGCCTAAAAAATAGTTGGTATACATCGATGGGTTTAAGCCCGCAAATACATAGTACAAAAATTTCCCTCGACACATATGTGGTCCAAAAATATCTAAGGGATAGGCCTATTGGCCCTACTGTAGTGAACTATGACGTTCACAAGATGTCGGAATAACTGGACCCAAGTCCTGAGCACCCCCACTACATGTGGCTGCATAGTTGGGGGAAGGTCCTCGATCTCTGCCATGGGTACTGCATGAGTGAGAGTCGTGAGGTTTCTCTCTACTAGTCGTAGCACTCTCTCAACCTCTTCAGCTGGGAGTCTTCCTGCAACTGTTGGTCCTCTTGCTCCTGCTGGTCCGGCATCTAGTCAAGGACAATGCCTAGTCCTGGCGAATTCTTCTAGTCAAACAGGTCCCACATCTATATATAACAGAACTTTAAGTTATTACTCTAACATACACATAAAAAGGATAATATATAAAAATTTAAAAATTTAATAAACTTTAAAAGGTGTTACCTATCTCGCTGCACTCCTTTCCAGGGGGCACGGGCATGTCGGGATCTCTCATGAAACTAATCCCTACATAGGGATAGTCCTCTATGACCGGAATCTGACGGGCCCACCAGTCAAAGAATTTATCATCAAATGCCTCCTGGGTTTTTCCTCCACCCTGTCTAGGTAGCAAAAATGCCCACCTGCACAATGTCAAAAAGGAGGCTATATGTCCCCGTACTGTCTCCCTCAAGCTAAGACTAGGCACTCTCGAAAAAGAAGAAAGAGAATAAAACTGTGCCAAACCCGAAGTTTTTGTTTGTCCTCCTACAACAATCTATCAGTTGTTTCTTCATGCATGCCAGCATGGTAGTACTCCAGTAAAAAATGGTCGCCTCCAAGCACTGAACTGCACAATGCATCTGTGCATCTGAGGCTTGATGTAGTGTTGTGGATCCCGTGATCTGCCCGATCATAAATAAAACGATGCAAAGGTGGAGGCTGGTATTCTTGTAAATCAGAACCTGAGAACCTACTTTCTCGGTACCAGCCTCACAATACATCTCGATGTAATCCTCAATATTATATGGCCCTGGAGGAAAGGTCCTCAGATTGACCAGTTCCCCTCTCCTAGAGAGTTCGGTCAAGAAGTAAATGTCCTCTCTGGTTGGGGTCAGTGATTGACCCTCTAGGAAGCTTCACAAGGATAGGGAAATGAGTAGGGATATTCGAGTGATGAGAAGCCTCGTCTGGAGGCCAAGGGTGTGACTATCATCACTCTATCCAGCACCCCTAGATTTAATACCTTCAAGGTCAATGGAGTACAGTGGGGAAACACATAGCTTCACTGACTCAGCCTTGGTGGCTAAGAGGGGAATTTCTACAGTTGAGTTTGAGGGGTTTGATGTACTGGTAGTTGGTGGTTGCATTATGCCATGCACACAAAAGATTCCACAATTATGTGTAGCATTGGGCAACTACACAGAGACCGATGATTTCTATGTAGTTGAGATGCCATACACCAATATCATATTGGGTGTCCAATTGATTTATTCCTTGGGAAAACATTTTGTTGACTACCAAGCCATGGAACTAGAATTCAAGGCAACAGATGGTAGAAAGGTGGTTTTAAGGGGCATATCCAAGGATTCTCCTAGGATCATCTCATCCAAACCGATGGAATGTATATTCAGACATGGGCATGTCGCTTGTGCAACAAATTTTTTGATCAATACTCAAAAACCTTCAGGTAGCATCCAATAGTATCATATAGACATATAGACTTTGTTGAGCAAACATGATTAAGTTTTTGGACAGATACCTCTAAGGAGACCACTTGAGAGGGGATTTGAGCACACCGTTTATTTGGAGGAGGGATAAACACCTGTGATAACTAATCCCTACAGACATCCAAAGGAATTCAAGGATGAAATTGAGAAGGCTATTAAGGAGTTGTTGGAGATGGGACACATGAGGCCTAGCTCTAGTCCATTCACTTCTTTTGTAGTGTTGATGAAGAAGAAGGATGATATGATGTAAATGTGCATTGACTATAGGGACTTGAATAAGAAGACGATCAATAATAGGCACCCTATCCCCAAGATAGATGATATTCTGGATGAGTTGCATGGAACAATGCATCTTTTTAATATTGATCTTCGATCGAGGTATCATCATATCAGATTCAGAGAGTAAGATATCCCCAAAAATATGGGCATTATGATTTTCTGGTCATGCCATTTTGGTTGACCAACGCACCATCCACCTTTCAGTCCTACATCAACCACATCTTCAACAAGTCGATGAGGAAGTTCTTGTTGGTCTTCTTTGATGATCTTCAGATATATAGCAGGACATCGGAGGAAAACTTGGAGCATCTAGATGAGATTTTGAGCATCATGGAGGATCAATTACTATATGCGAAGGAGTCAAAGTGTGATTTTGCCATGACAGAGATCCTATACTTGGGTCACGTGGTCAGTGCTCAGGAAGTATAGGTGCATAGGGAGAATATCTAGGCCATATTGGTTTGGCCACCACCCAAGAACCTTACACACTTGTGTTGATTTTTTCTGATATGCATCTACTACAAGCGGTTTGTAAAGGGATTCTTATAGTTGGTTGCACCACTCACATATCTCATGAAGAAAGGGGCATTCAGGTGGACAAAGGAGGCCTAGAAAACATCTGACGAGATGGAGGAAGTGATGAGCACTTTCCCAGTTTTAGCAATTCCTGATTTCACTCAGCCCTTTGTGCTTGAGTGTGATGCGTCAGGTGACAAGATAGGAGTAGTTTTGATGCAACATAGACATATGATAACATATTAGAGCTTAAAACTCTCAGAGTTGAAGAGAATTTAATCCATTTATGACGAGGAAATGCTCACCATCATGCATGCCTTGGAGAAATTCAGAAAATACTTGGTAGGTGGAAATTTTTTGGTTAAGACTGACCACGACAGTTTGAGACACTTCCCAAAGCATAAGAAATTCAATGAGAGGCAACATAAGTGGGTCATCAAATTGTAGGCATATGAATTCGACATTGAGTATGTGAAAGGGAAGAAAAATATTGTTATTGATGCTCTCTCCATGAAACTAAAGATATGTACACTTACCTAGATTTCAGCTTACTGGAAATCTCATCTCTTGGTAGAATATTCCAAGAATAAATTTTCTAGTGAGTTGATGGATAACAACATACAAGATGATAAGTACAAAGTTCTGGATGACATTATCTACTACAAGGACCGCATATACTTAGTCTCAAAGTCTACATTGAAGGAGAATATTATGAGGGTTATGCATGATACACCCTTGGCAGGGAATCTTGGGTACTTTAAAACTTATAGGAAGATCAAGGACTGGTTCACTTGGAAGGGCCTCAAATATGATGTATTGAGACATGTGAGGTAGTGTATGACTTTTTAGCAGAACAATTCAAAGAAGACTCATCCTGCAGGGTTACTATAGCCATTTCCCATTCTAGACTAGTAGTGGGAAAGCATATCCATGGACTTCATCACAGGTCTATCGAAAGTACAGGGAAAAGATTGCATATATGTGGTAGTCGATTGTTAGACCAAGTTTTCACATTTTTTTGTCATATCTTAAAAATACAAGGCAACACAGGTAGCGGAGTTGTTCTTCAAGGAGGTATTTAGACTCCAAGGGTTGTCAAAGTACACTATTAGTGATAGAGACAACAGATTCCTCAGTGCATTTTGGAAATAGTTGTTTAGGTTGGCTAGCATAGAGTTTACTCCCAACACTAGTTACCACCCCACAACAAATGGGCAGGTAGAGATCGTGAACAAATGGCTCAAGAACATATTACGCCCCCTTGCACCCCCTTGGGGGGGGGGGGCTAGTGGCCCCCCCTCTAACCCCCCTGCGTGCCCGATGCAGACACTACTACTCATGCAAAGAATATAACACATACCCAACATTATCCCACTTGTTGTTTTCTTTGTACACAGGGGGTTACAGGGTTACATAGTCAACAATCCAGGGCAGCAATGCCCATGGATTCTCTACACCAAGAGAACTTCTCAGTGCTCACAGATTTTGTTAATAAATCTGCAACATTCTTCAAGGTGTCCACCTTCACCAGCAATACTTTCTTTTCTTCAACCATGTCTCTCACAAAGTGATATTGAATATCAATATGCTTTGTTTTTGAATGATGAGTTTGGTTTTTTGCCAGAAAAATTGCACTATGACTGTCACAATCTATTCTTATAGCTTGTTGTACCAACCCAATACCTGAACACAATCTTTGTAACCATACTGCTTCCTTGCATGAGTGGTTGCCATGTATTCAGCTTCTGTAGTTGAAAGTGCCACTACAGCCTGTCTTTTGCTCATCCAACTTATTGCTCCTTCAAACAGGTTAAATACATACCCACTTGTAGATCTCCTATGACCCAGATCTCCATCGCAGTCTGCATCCACAAATCCATGTATATCCACCACTTTGTCCAATCCCGGTCTTCCTTTGTAGCACAATCCATAGTTAGCAGTGGCACGGAAATACCTGAAAACCCTTTTTACTGCTATCCAATGCTCCTTCCCTGGTTTTGACATATACCTGCTCAAAACTCCCACTGCATGTGCAATTCGGTCTAGTACAGACCATTGCATACATCAAACTGCCAAATTCACTAGCATATGGAACATGAGACATGTCCTCCTCTTCTTCATGTGTCTCGGTACACTGATCCACAAATAACTTTACACCAACAAGAATAGGAACCTTTACAAGTTTTCATTCCTGCATATTAAACCTCTACAATATTGTCTCGACATATTTTCTCTGATTTAACCAGAGTTTCCTCTTCTTCTGATCTCTTTTAATTTCCATGCCCAAAATGAAATTTGAAGCACCGAAATCCTT
>ML843537.1:10486-38526 GCA_009831015.1 Picea engelmannii
CTTATCAACAACATGTCATCCACATACAAGACCAAATAAATCAAATGATCACCAATTAATTTAAAATACACATAGTGATCCTCTTTTCTTCTTGTGAATCCAACTCCCAACATATAAGTATCAATTTTTTTATACCACATCCTTGGTGATTGTTTTAAACCATACAGAGATTTTTTCAGCTTGCATACCAGCTCCTTACCCTTCACAGCATAACCTTCTGGTTGCTTCATATAGATTTCTTCTTCCAGATCCCCATGTAGGAATGTTGTCTTCACATCCATTTGTTCTATTTCAAAATCAAATGCAACAACAACAGATAACAAAAATCTTATAGAGGTTAACTTGGCAACAGGGGAAAAAATCTCACCAAAATCAATTCCCTCAACCTGGGAATAACCCTTTGCTACTAACCGAGCTTTGTATTTCTCCACTTTTCCTTCTGCATTCATCTTCTTTTTAAATACCCATTTGCTGCCAATGGGCTTTCTTCCAGTTGGCAACTCCACTAGATCCCAAGCCTCATTCTTATCCAAAGATTCCATTTCTTCTTCCATGGCCCTTTTCCAGAGATTTCGATCCTCTGAATCCACTGCCTCCTTGACAGTTCTAGGATCATCATCAGTAATAGACAAAGCAAAATTTGAATGGAAATCAAATGGACTATACCTTTCCGGTAGCCTTCTTTCTCGATCCGATCTCCTCAATACTGGAGTATGAGAATCTTCTTCTTCCAATTCATGTTCTTCTGTAGAGTTTGATTCATCATCCTTTAAATCAAACTCTATCTTCTCTGGTTCATCCTTACTTGGTAGGACTTCCTGTTTAACAACATGCTTCATTTCTCTAAATACCACATCTCGGCTATACACTACCTTCTTAGTTTCTGGGTTCCAAAGCTTATAACCTTTGAGACCATCTTTATATCCAATAAAGATACACTTTTCATCCTTCTTATCCAGCTTACTCAAGTTTTCCGTTACAACATGAACATATGCATCGCAGCCAAAAACCTTGAGATGTGTGAGAGAAGGTTCCTTACCAGTCCATACCTCTTGTGGAGTCTTGCCATCCAACGTTGATGAGGGTGATCTGTTGACCAGGTAACATGCAATATCCACTGCCTCTGCCCAGAATTCTTGCCCTAACCTGACACCACTGAGCATGCACCTTGATTTTTCCATCAGCGTCCTGTTCATCCTTTCTGCAACTCCATTCTGCTGAGGTGTATATGGAGTAGTCCTATGCCTTGCTATATCGTACTTCTTACAGAATTCTTCAAATTCATTTCTGCAAAACTCTCCACCATTATCTGTCCTCAGCACCTTAATTCTTTTCTCTGTTTGATTCTCAACAAGAGCCTTAAACTCTTTAAACCTGTCAAAGACTTCAGATTTCTTCCTGAGGAAATATATCCAAGTTTTCCTTGAGAATTCATCTATAAATGAGACATAGTACATAGATTATTCTAATGATGGGACCGACATAGGTCCAAAAACATCACTGTGAACTAGCTGTAAAATTCCTTCCGCCCTCATTGCACCGAAGGGGAATCTTACCCGATTTTTCTTCCCATATAGACAATGTTCACAAAAATCAAAATACAGAGAGCAGTTAGACATACCTTCAACCATACCTTTACCGTGTAGTAGTCGGAGACCCTTCTCTCCGATATGCCCCAGTCTTTGATGCCACAACATAACCTTTTCTCCAGAGACTGTAGGAGTTCTTTCTTCTTCAACTTCAATATTAGGGACAATGGAGCTATTACACCCAACATTAATAGTGCTTCCTAGCAGCTTATACAGAGTTCCAAACCAAACTCCCCTCGTCAACATCATTGCTCCTCGAACCATCCTACAGGTTCCCTTTTCAAATATTGTTTTTACCCCTGCATCTTCCATTTTGCTTACAAAAATCAAATTTGTGGCCATACCTGGGATGTGCAAAACACCAGGTAATGTTCTAATCCTTCCATCTGTGAGCCTCAACTTGACCCTTCCTCTTCCTATGATTTTGGTTGTCGAATCATTACCTAAGAAAACATTACCTCCATCATACCTTTCATATTTGCAGAACCACTCCCTGTGGGGAGTCATATGAAAGGATGCACCAGAGTCAATCAACCATGTCTCATGATCCGCATGTGTGCTTGAAGAGGCCAAGTACACATCCCCTCCTTCTTCCTTGGAGGTCTTTTCTTCTATAGAAGAAGATTCTTCAGATCCCTTCTTTTTTTCAACTTTGGATCTACACTGCTTCTAGTACTGCCCTTCTTTCCCACATCACCAACATACCCTTACAAACTTTCCGGGAGATTTAGATCTACCCTTCGACTTAGATCTTCCACTTGAGGAATTAAATCTGTTTCTTTCCTAGGAACGTCCTCTTGCAAATAATGCGTATGTGTTATGTCCTTCCATATTATTCCGTCTCATCTCCTCCGACAACAAAGATGATACCACTTCCTCAAACTTCAAGGAAGTTGTATTACTACCTATGGCCACAACCAAACTATCCCACGAGTCTGGTAAGGAAAAAAACAAAACGATACATTTATCTTCATCTGAAATTTTAATCTCAACAGATACTAATTGACTTACCACAGTATCGAAGGCATTCAAATGCTCTGCCACCGAGTCTCCATCTCTCATCCTGAGGTTATACAGCTTATTTCTCAGGAATAGTTTATTTACAAGGGACTTAGACTGATACAACTTCCCCAACTTTTCCCATAAATCCTTGGTTGTAGCTTCCTCTGACACATTCAATAATATTGAATCAGAGAGACACAGTCGGATTGTGCTCTTTGCCTTCCGATCCAACTTTTTCTAGTCATCTACAAAAGTTTATGTAGGTGCAGTACCTGGATCTACCGCGATCCACTGATCTCTGTCCACCAACGGATCTTCCATCTTGAGCTTCCATAGCTCAAAACTTTTTCCATTAAACTTCTCGATCTCCATCTTCGAATTGCTTGCCATTTCTTTTCACCTAAAAGGAAATGCCACAAATATCCCACTGTAACAAGGCTTATCACAGTCCCGAGCCAAACCCTTAACCACAAAGGCATCCCCCTGAAGCCAATAAAGCTATGATACCAAATGTAAATTCTAACCTTGTACAATATCTAATGCAAACAGATATTCAGAAAAGAACAGAAAAGATACAATGGCAAATACAAACATTACACAGAGATTTTTCCCCAGGGAACCCAAACCGGGAAAACCAGCATATTCTATATTCATTCATTGTGTTACAATGTTTAAAATACAAAATACATATAGGAGTCAGCGGCATCCAAAACCCTAACCCAATGACCTGGATTAGTCCAAAACCCTAATTCCTTAATCGAATATCTGGAAGAGCATATGTGAAGAGTATCTGCCCTCGAAACGTAAAACATTAGCCATGGGCTATCTGGAATATTCTTCCCAAGCATAGAAGAATAATTGTCCCTAATTTCTTAGCCTGGACCATTCACCTCACTGGGCCATTCCTCTAACACTAATCATAGTGCAATATGAAGAGAATGAGTCTACCCTAGGGAATGCATGTCCCTGATTGTCTGAACCTGGACCATTCACCTAACTGGGCCATTCCGCTGGCACTAAACATAGTGCAACCTGGAGAGAATAATTATATTCCCTAGGGAATGACTGTCTAGACCATTTCTTATGGAAATGATTGTCTTGCACCAACCTCCAAAATAGACCGTTCTTCGAAACTGTTCACAATTGTGAACTTCAAAAGAATGATTGTTCGGCGAGGCAGACCATTCTACTTAACCACTACTCGTAGTGACTACCAAGAAGAATGATTGTCCTAGACCATTCCCCCACACTGGACACAAGGGGAATCGATGTCTATGGTACATCAGTAATCTAGTCGACCATTTTCATTACGAAAATGACTATCCTATCTAGACCATTTTCCGAACTGGAAAATGCATGTCCGTAAGAAATCTTGGGCCACTTTTCGAACTGGAAGGTGATTGCCCAACCTAGACCATTTTCCGAACTAGAAAATGTCTGGCCATAAATCAATAAAATATCAATGCTCCCTCCCAACCTGGGAGTAATCTCTTCCTTTTTCAATAAGGAATTCATCTCCACGAGTCCCATCTTGTCCCTTAAGTACGCAATCTTTTCATCTTGGACAAAGGCTTTACCAAAATATCTATTATCTGTTCATCTATAGAGATATACTGAAGAACCACTTCTCCCCTCTGGACTTTATCCCGGAGAATATAATGCTTGATCTCAATGTTCTTCGACCTGTCATGGAACACCAGGTTCTTTGAAAGCTTCACATAGATGTGATCATCACAATATATCACAGTCGAATTCAACACCTGATTAGACAGTCCATAAACCAGCTTTACAGAGCCACACTTCTTCCATACAAGCATTACAAACTGTAATATACTCTGCTTCTACAATGATGAGTGCAACAGACTTATGTTTCCTGCTAGCCCATAACATCGTGGAAAAGCTCAAACTGAAACATATCCAAGTAGAACTTATTTCGTCATCTGCACTCCCTGCCCAATCTGAATCGATAAATCCATGCAACTGTATATCATAACTCAAACGTCCCACAAGGAAAATATTCGATTAATTATTCTCCAAATACATTAACGAGCCAATCAATTGTCGATATAGAGACAGGTCTACTGGATCAGAGTCTCTAAACTTCTTCGGATCTGTCATGGGATTTTTCTATGGATTTGCAATCTATCATCCCCGACTTCTGAAGAACCATTTCAATATACTTCCTCTGTCATAGGAAATTTTCACCACGCTTATGTTGTAAATGAGAGGCTCTGCACCAAGTTTGCTTGAATCCATACAAGGTCTTCTTCCATCTACATACAAGGGTCTATTTCTAGTATACCTCAAAACCTTGAGGTTGCTCTGCATACGCTTCTTCTTCAATTACTCTGTTGAGAAGAACAGTCTTTACATTCATCTAATGTAAACTCCAACCCATGTATACTGCAGGAGATATAATGGCTCAAGTAGAGGTATATCTAGTTACTAGAACAAGTTGTCATCATAGTCTTCTCCCTCCTATTGGGAGAACCCTCTAGCCCTGAGTCTCACCTTGTGTTTATGAATGCCTAATTTCTCACATACATTGTTCTTCATCGCAACTTCCTTCCATTCATTCTGCTTGACTGCTTCTAGTGGGTTAAAGCTGGTTCAATTGGTTGTTCTGGCTTTTTTTCTTTCTTGGAATAGTCATGTTATTCCTCATGTTTATCTTCAATGTTGGATTCCATGAAATCTTCTTCAGATTACATTCCCTTCTTTCCTGAAGGCTCCAACCTTCCGCCAAAGGAACATAAATGTAGATGGACAACTAAGGATATTCAAGGCTTCTTTTCGAAGAAGACTTCTTCTAGAGTCAAAATAAACATGTGTTTCTTATCATGGTGTTGATGGGTCCTAGATCCCTTTAATTCAACAGTAGGAACCAAACCCGCCACCGAGGCCCAATTAGACTCTACAACATTTAATAGTGGAATGGTTCTCCATGTGAAAATTCCAGGTCCTATCAACTTGCCTTCTTGGTCTGTCTTTGACCAAGCAAAGGCTCTAAGTTTTCACTGTCTTTGTTTTAGTTTTCTGTTGTTTTATAACAACCAATAGTTCATGAACTTTCAAGCTGATTGTTATGGTTATATTTTCGATTTGGGTGCTCTAGCATGTCGTTTTTGCCATAGAAAATTAGTACATGCAACTCAAATAAATATAACACACCTAATACATTGTTTAACTGCTAATAATGAACAGATCTAAGAACTAATAGCATGCATTTGTAGACACAGTATTTTTGGTCAACATGACCCTGGACAAAACCCCCCCAAGGAAAACCAGTTTGAGATCTAAATGTATATATGAGGAAAAGCAAGTAAGGGTTACAGTAAACACAATAAACGATGGAACCTGATACAATAGAAACTCCAACTGAGTTGATATACAAGCTCTATCAAGCAGATGCGCCCCTGGATGGTGCGCCCCTCGTGCAAACTGCCAGAACCATTGAAACTGCTCTAGAAATCATCTGTGATGCCAGAACTGAAAACCCCTCCGCAGGAATGAAGCTCCATTTGATGTCCTCACTCTACAACTGACCTCACTGAAATCAGATGGCTAGATATCCTACCAAGAAGGAATAAGTCTGCCAAACTCATGCGCCCTCCTCAACTGTAGAATAGCTCCAATAAAATAATGAAGCAAGCTGCTCCAAGCTTCCCACAAGGGAAAGCTAGCAGCATCCTCCAAGAAACCTCATGCAACTAATTTCATCTCCATAGCTTGAGTTCTCCTCTCCCAACAAGCAAAACTCTCCATGAACAATTGGCCCTCCTTTCTCCCTTTGCACCCCTCATAGACTCCAAAAGGAAACCTAAGAGTGAATGGTTGAGATCAAATCAAATGAATGGATGAGATATCCTCAATCAACTCTAAATCATAAACCCACTTTAGGGTTAAGTTTCCTAAGTCCACTTATGTCTCCAAAATCACCCTAAAGTGATTTAATACTCACTTTATCCAAAAGTGATCAAATTTCACTTTAACCAAAGTCAAAGTGAAAATAGACAAAAGTACTAGGTACAAAGTGTCATGTCCTTCCCTCATGTGCTAAGGAGGTCAAAAAACACATGGGGAACACCTCCCAAGGTACAAATCTCAACACTCCCTCTTATTGAGGAAGGTGTTCCTCACCAAGCCCATCTTGTCTCTGAAGAAGACATGCTTGCCCCGTGGCAAGGCCTTGGTGAGAATATCTACTACCTACTCATCTGTAGATATATACTGCAACTGAACTGCCCCTCTCTGAACTCAGTCACGAATGAAGTGGTACCTGATCTCAATATGCTTCGACCGGTCACAAAACACTAGATTCTCAGAGAGTTTTATGCAACTCTGATTATCACAGTGAATGACAGTTGGAGACATCTCCTGACCGAATAAACCAACCAGCATCTTGCGAAGCCAAATGGCCTCACAACTGGCCTGACTGGCTTCCATGTACTCTGCCTCGGCCGAACTCAAAGCAACTGACTTCTACTTCCGAATAAACCAGGAAACAAGTCCTGACCCCAAACTGAAGCAGCACCATGAGGTGCTTTTCCTGTCAGCAGTGGATCATGCCCAGTCTGAATCTGTGTAGCCAACCAAACTGACTCCATCTCCCCTGACATAGTCTAGGCCAAATTCCACTGTCCCAGCAACATATCTCAAGATGTGTTTTTCCCCAACCATGTGAACACTCCTCAGCTCGATCATGTACTAGCTGAGTGTGTTCACGGCAAAACATATATCTGGTCTGGTGTTAACCAGATACATAAGTGAACCGATCAACTGCCTGTAAGCTATGGCATTCACCAACTGGCTATCTGAAGCACTAAGCTTCTTCCAGTTGGTGATCATAGGTGTAGACATAGGTCTACAGTCCTCCATCTGAAATCTGCTCAGAATATCTGCTGCATACTTCCCCTGCTCAAGAAATATGTGACCCTCCTCCTGCCATACCTCCATACCCAGAAAGTAGTGCATCAATTCGATATCACTCATCTCAAACTCTGATCCAAGTCTCAGCTTGCACTTAGCTATGAGATCCTCGGCTCCAGTAATGAATAGATCATCCACATACAAAATGAGAATGAGCATGTCCTCACCTCTAATGATGAAATAGAGGTTTGGATCAGCATCGCTCTTCTCAAAGCCCATTTGAAGCAACTAAGTATCAATCCGTGAATACCAAGCTCGGGGAGCTTGCTTCAGTCCATATAGTGCCTTTCCCAGAAGGAACACGTGAGTCTCCCTGTCACTCACCTCAAAACCTTGTGGCTGCTCTATGTACACCTCCTCCTCAATAAAGCCATTCTGAAATGCGGTTTTCACATCCATTTGATGAATGCACCAACCCAACTCTGCTGCTATGGCAATGATAGTCCTGATAGAAGTGTATCTCGCAACTAATGTGAAAGTCTCATCATAGTCGACTCCCTCAATCTGTGAGAAGCCTCATGCCACAAAACGAGCCTCGTGTTTCTCCACGCTACCATATGCAGCAATCTTGGTCTTGTACAACCACCTGGAAGTCACAACTGACTTCCCCACTGCCCTCAAAACCACATCCCAGACATCATTACGCACAATGGAATCATACTCCTCGACCATGGCCTCTCTCCAAACCTGATGATCCTCTGCCTGTGCAAAAGTATGTGGCTCAATATCCCTGATAGTCGTCACAAGTGCTAAGTATGCTCCCAATCTGACTGGTGGCCTCCTCTATCTAATCTGACTCTTGGGTTCCCCTACATTCTCTATGGCCTCCTTCAGGGTCTTCTGAAACCATCTAGGTCTCCTCTTCCCTGAAGTGGTCAATGGAGAAGTAAGGTCTCTCTGCCCAAGAGTAATGGCCTCAGGACTCGCCTCAACACTCTACGATCCTGAAGTCTGACCTCCCTCTGAAGTTTGTGCCCCATCTGACTGAACATGCTCTGGTTGTGACCCTGAAGCTGTGCATGGTGACCCTGTGTCCCCTGATACTGGTGTACCTAACCACTGAGGTTATGCTACCTCTAAGACTACAACTTGCAACTCCGCATCATCCTCAACTCATCGGCTCGAATCAAGAGATCTCGCAAATGCCTTATCCTCCTCAAATCTAACATTTCTGCTCACCACCACTTTCCTAAGTGGCGGAATGTAGATCCAATAGGATTTCGACACCTTTGAGTATCCAACTAGAATCCCCTGCTAGGTTGTGGGGTCTAGCTTTGTCCTCCTCTTCGAGGGGACATGAGAGAAAGTTGAACATCCAAAGATCCTGATATGCTCGACATCGGGCCTCCTATCAATGAAGGCCTCCTCAGGAGTCATCTTCCCCAAAATCCTATGGGGGCTCCTGTTCTACAGATAAGCTGCAGTAGCACATGTCTCTGCCCACAAATACAAAGGCAAACTCTGATCATGCAGCATGGATCTTGCTGCACCGGTAATGGCCCGGTTCTTCCTCTTGGCAACCCTGTTCTGCTGGGGGTTGTAAGGTACGGTCATCTCTCTCCTGATGCCATGTTGTGCACAAAAGTCTACAAACTGTCTCGAGGAATACTCTCCCACATTATTCAACCGCAAGACTTTGATCCTCTTTCTCGACTGGTTCTCCACAAGAGCCCTGAACTCTTGGAACCGTGCGAAGACCTCACTCTTGGCCTTCAATAAATAGATCCAAGTCTTCCCCGAGTAGTCCTCAATAAATGCGAGATAATACTCACAACCACTCCGGGACTTCCGAGACATGGGCCCACACACATCTGTGTATACTAAATCTAGTATCCCAGCGAACCTGTTGTCACTGCTAGGGAACGATGCCTTGGTAAACTTGCCAAGCGCACACCCTCTACAAATATCCTGATGTTCTATGCTGATCTGTGGCACTCTGGTCACAACCTCTCTCAGTCCTCCAAGAGCCCCGTGATGTAGGTGGGCCATCCTACGATGCCATAACTCACACAACTGTCTGTTGTTGTCGCTACTAGCCACCAATGCAAGAAGTGGCTGAAAAAGTAATCTATACAGATCTCCCTCTCTCACTCCAATCACCTGTCCTGAGTCTATAGAAGACCCTCGAGGATATATCAGTACCTCAATGCCTCTAAATGAAACCTTAAAACCTCTGCCCTAGAGGGTGGAAACTGAAATCAAGTTCTTCTTCATCCCAGGGACGAAATGAACATCAGTAAACGACATAGGTGGCAAGTTCTCTCAACTGAAAGAAACTGTGCCAATCCCAGCAACTATGACTACTCTGTTATCTCCAAGAGAGATATCTATTCTAACCTCAGTGCCTCTGAGGTTAGAAAAATGCTCTCGAATACCAGTCATGTGTCTCGATGCCCCGCTATCAATATACCAGATATGACGTGAATACTCAATCGAACTGTAGCATACATGAAAAGCACATTCTTTCTGAAACTGAGTCTGAAAGTCTGTCTCCTCTGCTGTAGCCGTTGTACCACCCTTCTTATTCTTCCTGTTCAGACACTGTCCAGCATAGTGCCCGAACTTCTTACAAACAAAGAACTTCACTTTTCTCATATCTCTACCCTGACCACTGCCTTGACCACTGCTACTCTCTGCTCCTCCACTCCTCTGTGGCAAGCCCCCGGTTTTGGGACCTTGCCGACCACCTCGGTCGACCTTCTTCTTGTCCTTTGCCCAAAGAGCAAGATCCTCCTCACCCTGACCAGTCTATTTCTGATGTTGCTGCCTCTGTCCAGAAGCCTCTGATGCTAATCTGATCTCCTCCTGGACGAAGTCATCCAACATCCTCTCCCATGTAGGTAAGGCCTCTTTGGCATCTATGCCACATACAAATGGACCCCACGGTTTCGTCAAACTATTCAAAGCTTGCCTCACCAAAGAGTTGGGTTCAACAACCTCGTCGACGGCTCCAAGCTCGTCTCTGATCTGAGTGAATCTACCAAGGAATGAAGTCACTAACTCATCCTTGAGCATGCGAATGCCCCTGAGTCAATCATGAAGAACCATCTTTCGGTTCCCTTTTGAGCTCTCATATAGCTTTCATAAAGATGCCCACATCTCATATGCATGAGCCTTCCCCGTCACATCAGGCATAATGTGATCTCAGACTGCATCAGAAATAATCCTCTTCACCTTGTTGTTCCTCTTCCTGTATTCTGCCACCAAGATGGGAGTAGTGACAGGAATGGGGGGAACAACCGCCTCGACTATATCCCATAGCTCGAGATCCTCCAAGACGAAGACCATCCTCGCCTTCCACGACGACCAATTGCTAGTCCCAGCTAGCCTGTCCTCAACTCACATCTGAGATGCTGACATCACTGCCAATCTGCAATCCCCAACTGATGTTTCTCTGCCAAGGAACACACGATCTCACTCCTGTCAACACAGGCGTGAAAAGAGACAATGTATTCTGACCTCAGTCCCAACAAAATGGGTGTGAAAAGAGGTCACAAAAATCAGCCTCACTCCTACTGCGTAGGTGTGATAAGAAACTGATCTCAAGGTGTCCAAACTGCCCAAAAATCCTCTGAAAAAATTTGCCCTCTAACAACCACTGAAGGAGTCAATGGTTGTCCTCAAAATCTGCCAGAAAGAAGTATATCGCAGCCACTCAATATGCTGTCCCAACTGTCCCAAAAATCATCCACCGAAGCTGTGATACCATGTGAAAATTCCAGGTCCTATCAACTTGCCTTCTTGGTCTGTCTTTGACCAAGCAAAGGCTCTAAGTTTTCACTGTCTTTGTTTTAGTTTTCTGCTATTTTATAACAGCCAACAGTTCATGAACTTTCAAGCTGATTGTTATGGTTATATTTTCGATTTGGGTGCTCTAGCATGTCGTTTTTGCCATAGGAAATTAGTACATGCAACTCAAATAAATATAACACACCGAATACATCGTTTAACTGCTGATAATGAACAGATCTAAGAACTAATAGCATGCATTTGTAGACACAATATTTTTGGTCAACATGACCCTGGACAAAACCTCCCGCGGGGAAAACCAGTTTGAGATCTAAATGTATATATGAGGAAAAGCAAGTAAGGGTTACAGTAAACACGATAAATAATGGAACCTAATACAATAGCAACTCCAACTGAGTTGATATACAAGCTCTATCAAGCAAATGCGCCCCTGAATGGTGCGCCCCTCATGCAAACTGCCAGAACCACTGAAACTGCTCCAGAAATCATCTGTGATGCCAAAACTGAAAACCCCTTTACAGGAATGAAGCTCCAACTGATGTCCTCACTCTACAACTGACCTCACTGAAATCTGATGGCTAGATATCCTACCAGGAAGGAATAAGTCTGCCAAATTCATGCACCCTCCTCAATTGTAGAATAGCTCCAGTAAAATAATGAAGCAAGCTGCTCCAAGCTTCCCACAGGGAAAGCCAGTGGCCTCCTCCAAGAAACCTCATGCAACTGATCTCATCTCCATAGCTTGAGTTCTCCTCTCCCAACAAGAAAAACTCTCCATGAACAATTGGCCCTCCTTTCTCCCTTTGCGCCCTTCATAGACTCCAAAAGGAAACCTAACAGTGAATGGTTGAGATCAAATCAAATGAATGGATGAGATCTCCCCAATCAACTCTAAATCATAAACCCACTTTTGGGTTAAGTTTCCTAAGTCCACTTATGTCTCCAAAATCACCCCAAAGTGATTTAATACTCACTTTATCCAAAAGTGACCAAATTTCACTTTAACCAAAGTCAAAGTGAAAATAGACAAAAGTACTAGGTACAAAATGTCATGTCCTTCCCTCATGTGCTAGGGAGGTCAAAAAACACATGGGGAACACCTCCCAAGGTACAAATCTCAACACTCCAGATCTTGCGATCCAGCCAATTTTATCGATGTGATTTATGTTTTCTTGTGAAGGCAGCTCCTCTAATTTAGACTTTCTCTTTTTGTATTTTCTCTTAGGTGGGACCGATATGAGATGTAAGCTGGTATAAACCAACCTGGAAACAAACAGGATTAAGTTTAACTACTGGGGAAGAGGCTGAGCTTGGGATAACCCGCTACTCAAGCATGCATACGACAATTTTATACCACATGCCTAGTACTAATACGTTAACCATGTGAGCATCCCATTACTATCTGAGATATTAATTATCAGAAAGAAAACACATATGCAATAAGATAATGGCAAGCAAAATAATTCACCTACTCTAATTATCCATCACATAATAACACAACGATTCATCTTCATCATAAAGAAAAGAACTGTAAAACATTGCATCAGATAACTTAGCAATAGATTCAATAGCTCTTACTCATTACAACATCCATTCATGAAATAGGATAGGAAATAGTTCTTCTCCACGTCCAATCACACATGCAGTTGTTGAAAATATAACATGTCTCTGGTCCAAAAGGACTTCTCAATTAAAGGTACCTCGGAAATAGTTCTTAACAAACCAGAAAAGAGAGTTTCTTGCAACAACCATCGACCCTTAACTAATTGGTCGGTGTTCATATTTATAACATAAAATTCAACTGAAAATAACGACTAAGTGTAGATAAGTAAACAAGAACTCGCCACATGGCGTTCTCTTCTAATAGTCAACTCAAGATATCACTTGAAAGGGTGAATTTTCTCATACTCCGACCAACTGATGAACAACTCCTCACAGGTTTGGGCGTATGGAAATCTGTGTTGTTCCATCGGGGTAGCATAAACTTCTCTGATCTCCACTGCATGTGCTTGATATTTGACTAGACTAACACTTAACTGTTGAAGCATAACCTAAGCGTTGATCAGATGTTTCAGAAATTGTTGCACCTGTCCTAGCACTGTGTCAGTCACCTTTGCTAGTCTTTCGGCCCATGAAGAATCTTGATTGGCATGTGATTCGAATATGTTGTGCAAGTCAATGAAGTTGTCGGGTGTGCCTAACTCGGGCAGTCTGATATCTTTCATCACCTGATTGATATTAACCCAGTGTCTCTCGCACTTGGCCCATTTCCCTTGAATTTCTCAGTGTGTTTCCCAAGACATTTTGCCCCAGTACTCGGCTGATCTTTTTATGCGTTCAAGATTGTTTTCGCTCAACAACCGGATGTTGTGTTCTTCTTTTTCTTGGCCCTGTTGGACTGCACCAGTGTAGTCGATTCTTTATGCGGCTTTCTCTGATTTCTCGTACCATCTCTCCATATCCTTGCACGTTGCAAGTGCCATGAGAGTATCCTCTCGTAGTTCAACTATTCCTGCAGTAAATAAGTGTCACTCATTCGTGAACTTGCTATAGGCCTCTTGGAACTCGCTCCTTAAATATATTGCGGCCGTGGTGTCTTGATAATACTTACCCAGATTGTGCAAATGTTCTAGTTCTTTCAGGGCGGTGGTCAATTCATTTTCATCCTTTTTTTCTCTATCTACGGTGGCGTCTGAGATCGCTCTCCCTATGCCGATAAGTCTAGATGTTCTGGCGTTTTCTGTGTTTATCAAATCTTCCTTTGTAGTGGTGAGGATGGAGCAATCCAATGTAATCCTCCTTTTCTTGGTGGTCCGTTGGACAATAGCCTTCCTCTTTCGATCATAGGCGATCACATATATATCGAATACCTCATCCACAGTTTCAACAATCTGCTGATCACCGTATGTGAGTGTGTTTCCCAGACTTCCGGTGGTGTATATTTGTTCAAGATTGGGTTCTTGAACTTCCTCGTTGTTCTCCGAAGGCCTGACCTCTGTCTATCGCTTGTCAGACATTTGCGTATTGAGGGAAATAGAGGCGTCGGGAATAGACTCGATACTTACTTGTTCATCGGCCGTTGAAACGTCGATCTCCTCTTGCGGTGCTCCGGCCTTTGTCTCGTCTGACCCCGGTTGGTCTTCCAGACTATCTGCTTGAGTCTCCAACGCATCGTACACTTTAGTTTCTAGGACACTCTGGACTTCCTTTTATTTCGGTGGGACCTTGTGGATTTGGACACCGGGAACAGGAGAAGAAGTCTTCTCAGGTCCCTTTTCTTCTTGGACATGCATAGGGGTCCCAAGAGATACATTCGTACTCTCATCATCATCATATATATTTACAAACTCTCTCAAGGGATTTGGCATGCTTGTTTCTACTGATACCCAGACCGTTTCTAGCTGAGTCACAACACCTGTCAGCGACCCAGTCGGCGGCATTGTGAATTCAAGGTCATCTAACTCGGAAATTTCATTAACATCTATAAATTTAGGGCCGCTTGTACCCACCTAAATTCTCTCTAGGTTATCGGTAGGTGATCCTGTCATTTCTGATACATGTGGGTCATCTTCTAACTGCTTAAGCACCTATTGTGCCTGTTCTAGCGTGAAATATCCCCTTTCCCGCACATCCTGTACCAAATGGATATCTTTGCCTTTTGCTTGGGCTATCAAGGGGGCTTCGGCTACTTTAGATTCTATCCTTTATTCTCTATCCCTGAGGGCCTCTTGAGCCGATTGTTCCAGGATTGTCGCTTGCTCATCCCAACTCATGGCCTTGAACCTGGTTCTCGTAGGGTCAACTATCCTCGCCATCACCTCATCCTAGGTTTGATCATTTTCGTGAATATCTCATCTTCAAACCTGTCATGGGCATATGGACAACAAGACAATACTTGTGATGCGTGCTTCAGGACCAGGCCCTTTGGGACATGCTTGTGAAAACGACCAGTCTGGAATCAAAACTCCAATTGGCTTAACCCTTCCTTCTTGGATTGCGCGGTGTTTCTTACCATGTACAAACCTATATGAAATCCATAAGGTATGAATGTCGGCTTCTTGTCTTTTACCAGAGTAGCATTGTAACCTTGCAGGATGGTCTGATAACAGATTTCCCCTACTACTAGTCGATCAGGGACATACACAGGTAACAGGTGTGGTGCTCTGGTGGCTCCGAAAACCCTGATGTAGGTATCGTGCTCATCCAGGTACCAGTGGCCAACTTTTGATATAATATTTTTGGCCGCATCCAACAGCCTTGGGCACTCTTTCTTGAACAACAAAAAATGAATACGTGCGATAAATTCATTGTAGATGAGAGAGTAGGATTTCTTGTACCTGTTCTCCTATAAGATGCCAAAATATACATGGACCGGGAGTTCTGAGGCATGCCAACTCAGGTTCATTCCGACAAAGGCATTTTTAGCACAGATGACGTCCAATAAATAAGAAGCCATGTAGAAGGATGGGGTTTCTCCCTCTTTCAGCGTCTAAGCTTTTCGTATATAAGTGCTCAGTTGTTTGGAGATGATGGCGCCCTAGTTAAAACCTATTCCGGAAATGGCTATACTATAAGCTAGAGGCATCCAGGCCTCTGAAAACCTGGAACAATCTTTCTCCCCATGCAACTGACATAGGAGGACCATTAGATAGATATACGACTCCCTTAAATTGGTCATCGAGTACTAGCCGAAGGTCTGATTGGTGAACTTTTTATCCTCTCTCCACCATGAAGCCATCACCTTGTTGGTGTCGTGTTTCTCATAGAATCTTATAACAAACTCTATGTTCAGCCGCTCCTCTGGCTCTCTGAGCTTGTAGTAATTCTAAACCTCCAATGGAAGGAAAACCCCGACACACTCGCCATTACCGTCATTAATCAAACATCTTTGTGTGTTAGTTTGGTCGATAAGCCACTTCAGGAGCTCTATGCAGGGGAATATTGGAGTTATGATCGCTACCATGTGCAGATATTCCCTTCGAACGTTCGTGAGGACTTCATTGTCGAGTTTTCTTATATCGAGATCGTTCTACGAGGTATATTCAGGGAATTCTTCCCGCTTAATCTTCTGGAAAAGTTCTCCCCAGTGCAGAAGTATTGTCTTGGTCCCTATGCTTGCCTCCGTGTCTCTGAAGGCTGGGGGCTGAACGAAAACCTTCTTGGTGGATGTCTTGATGACGGGCACCAGCTTTGGAGCGAATTCCAATTGTTTCGTGACTACTGGGGAAGAACTTTCTTCCACATCTAGTTCCTTTAGCTTTGACGCTCTTGGAGATTTCCTAGTGGTTGGTTTTCTTGGAGGCATTGTTCCTGCAAATGAAACAATCCTTTAGGGATGGCATACAGAGAAATATCAGATCATAATCTATATATGAGGTTAAAACACAGCAAAAACCAGACTAGTACATACATGTAACACTTGCTAAACTATGTGGTTTAATACTCACGGGATCTTGGAGACTTCTTTCGGATTGCTCGCCTCGCTCCTCTCTCTGACCTGAACTTCTTTGTGCTCAGAGTAATCTTGTTTACAATGGCTCAAAAGAATTTGATGGGAAGATATTACCAGTTGTATCAACCAATTAATCTGGGTGATGAGTGAAATTCAAACAAATCTAGCGCCGAATCTCTACAATTTAATTCATCGTGGGTTGACAGCATAGGCGCAGAGGGTGATGTGTTGTATCGGCAGGTTCAAACAGTCCTTTTGATTCGCGCACGAATTAGCAACTAAAGCGAGATTTTGGAATTAATTAACCCTTTAAACGCGTTGTATCTAGCATTAAAACGTCCCATCGTGTCGCTTTCTGAGTGGGAAGATCGGGGATCGGTGATGCGTGGTGAATGTTTCGCCGGAAACCTCCTATTTAGAACTTCCGACGCCGATTGATTTCGTTGTACAAAGCTGACGTGGAAAAACTGACTCGGGATGCGACTCGGGCCTCGGGAAGTGCTAACGACTCAAGGGAAAATTCGATCATATGTTAAACTGCTTTGGCAACGACATGTGATAGGTGGGGGCAGATGGTTTGATCGTGTATCCCAATCGGAGTCGAGGTTTTCAACAAATGCGTGTGTCAAAATAAATCTAGGACTGTCGATACCAAAAAGTGTCGTGGTCGGCGGTCGGAGGGGGGGGATAAACCTACTACGCCCTTTTTACGGACCTGCCTTCTCAAAAACTCGTCGATGCCGAGAGTTTCGAAGATCGGCTATCGACGCTTCTTTTCTTCCTTCGTAAGTGCTTACTCCTTCATCCTTTTGCCGATGCTGAAGGGATCAGTCATCGACGATATCCTTGGTGAATCTTTTCGTGAAAGAAAAACTCTCGTCTGTCGATGCCGACGAAGATCAATGCTCGAATACCTCTGTTCGCTCGAGTGATTTCCTTTCATGCTTAATCCTTACCGATGCCGATTTTTTTTAAGCGCGTCAGGGAAAAGTTTTGACTGTCGATTCTTTAATTAAATGTTAGTATTTTAAGTTGTGGGTTTTCGCAAGCTAAGCAAACTTTGAGAGGCTTAAATGATAAACAAAATTATAAGCAAAGGAAACATTTTTCATACTAAAGTCCAATTAGACAGTGCAAAAGATCAAGTGGTACCCAAAAAGTAAAATTTGACATAAGCTTTTTCAGGTGTGTTGACTGCTCAACACATAACTGCTACTTCCAATGAAGCACATGGACATATACTTCATGGTATTCACGGATTCTTCAATGGATCATAACGTTGGGGATTAGCTCCCTCCTAATCCCAGTTTCATGCCTGAATGAGCAATATGCATGCTCTTCTTTTGGAATTATGTGATCAACGCCTTCCATCTGATAGAGTCCATACTTCTGTCTGTTGCATCTCTATTTGCTTTCTACAAAGTGTCATAAGCATGTTCTGGTTTCCTTTTGATTTCTGACTTCCTTCGAGTCTGACTCCTCTGGGTCTCTTTAAGTTTGTTTCTATATGCTCTGATTATTGCCCATCTGGCAATTGTTGCAAGCATTGTTTCATCCTTATACACTTCTTCTATGACAGATTTCGCAAACATATTTCACAAGGGTACCTTCCTGAAAAGACATCTTCATGATAGCCTTCATGAAATAACCTTCCTGAGACAACAAGAACAACATTGTTTCTGATACAACATCTTTCATATGAAGGATAGTTTCATTGTAGCATTAGTAAGATGATCTAGTCTGAGAACAAGAATAAGAAATATCTCTTAGAGTAGGTGTTAGTTCATATTTGCAAATAAGTACAATAAGCATCTATATCAATAGTATTCATATGTAGTCGAGTATACATTACACCTAGAAATAATAGAATCTTTCAAATATTGCTTTCACAATTTGTGATGTAGTAACTATCACCTTTGATATACACAAATTTGAAGCTTAACAATTTAATCAAAACTAGAACCTGAAGCCTTAACTATGGAGGGTGCACTTGTTCTTTTGAATGCAATGAATCCAAGATTATAGCTTGGACAAGATCTCTAGTACTTTCCCTGCAAACACACTCATGTTTTGCTAGATGATATAACTTAGATATCATATACAAGTGCATACCTTTGAAACTTTATAACATCGTCCAATTTGTCTTCCAATATGAAACTAGATACCATCTTGACAAGAAGAGATTAGAAACTCAATCAGACCATTCAATGATTAGAACAAGCTAGAAACTCTAAAATTTCAACTTTGACCACAAAATTAATTTGATGAGAAGTCAACCTTTGACTTTGACCAATCAAAGTTTGACTTTGACTTTGACCAAAGATTCAAACCTGACGTTTTTTCTAGCTGAGAGTACCAAGAGGTGTGCTAGGCTAGGACACACTAGGATGTCAAGGAATTAGGCCAAACCAGAAGTACCCGAACCCAAGGGTTAGGGTTTCTTGCAGCTGCATAATCAGAACAATTCGCTCTAGCTGTAACTGGTGCCATAACGAGCTTAACAAATAACTTCCCAATCTATATTCCAGTGGTTAGACTGTCTGAAGATAGTGTGGGCCCATAGCCTATTAGAAATAAAGGGATGTGCTCATTTTTCCATAGACAATATACCAATATTATCACCCAACCATAGGCACAAAGGCCACCCCTGAGCACCTTAACCTTGACATACAAAATAATTTTGGTAGCAGACCAATAGCCAACCAAGGGTAGTGCACCTTTCTCCAAGGGTAGCGCACCAAGCAAGAATAACTATAAAACAAGAAGAAACTCCCAATCATAACCAAGATGTCAGTTGCAGCAGCTGCAATTGCACTCCCTCTCCAAACTTGTGCACCACTAGTCCTTATGGAGTTTTGAGTGTGAGAGTGACAAATGAGCTTTAACACCCTCTTATTTACAGTCCTCCAAGTGACCTAACTGGGTCGATTTCTCTTCATGGAGACTAATAACTCAATATTATTTATTGTCTTGAGCCGACTTGTCTTCTAGGGTTATTATCCAATGTTTTAGGGTTTCTCTTACTTCCAGGAATATTCTAGTTTCGTCAAAGGTTACATGTAGAGGCTAATACCTCCCACGGTTACCATATTATCAACAAGATCTACAAAAATTCGGTACCTGTTGGATTTTGATTGGTACAAGCTGAGTACAGGTACAAGATAGTGGAACAGGTTGGTTAGAGTTTGTTTGCTCATATTGGTATAGGTTTACAGTAGTATATCTCACAGTGACACCTTGACAATGGTTTCATCATCTTACTTATATTTCAGGGTGGCAGGACGGGGCAAGGATAGGTGGTTGTAGCCACCTTCTGGTTGTATCCGGAGAACATAGGGGCTTGTAGCCTCCTTCTAGTTGTAGCCAGAGAATTGGAGAGTTGGAGCTTCCCTCGGGTTGTATTCTGAAAATATAGGAGGTTGGAGCCTCCTTCTAGTTGCAGCTAGAGAACAAAGGAAGTTGGTGCTTCAAATGAATGTAATTCTTAAAGACATATAATAAAAATCATTTTGTGGTTTTCTCCCGCATTGGGATTCCACGTAAAAACACTAATGTACTGTGGCTACTTAACTAATTCGACGATTGTGAGAGAACTTCCAAAGGTTCCAACTGGTCAAATAACTGAGCATACATATTCACAGAAGGTATTCGCCCACATCTGGACACCGTGAAGAATAGAAAAAGACCATCAATCTCGGTAATCAACGCGGCCGGTTAAAGATAACGCAAAAGACAAATTTTTAGGGGTTTCCATTGGCATTGGTAATCATTTTAGTTTTAGACATGTAAGGGTCGTCGTCATCTTCTTATGACTTATCTCCCACTCAAAATAAGTTGAGAACACTCAACAAACTCAAGCGTCTGGACAAGACCTGGACCGACCCACTGCAACTAAGGTTATGGTTACACCTTACCATATGATTAGGTCTGAGAAGATCAGTGGAATGATGTATTTTAAGCAAATGAAGATTCACTCTAATATAGTTGAAGGTCTAGCCATAGCAACGATAAAATCCATGGGAAAAAGAAAAAAAAAAGTACATTGTTGGACGAGCCAACCCACAACAATTTGAGATATAAAACGAAAAATGATTTTTGACCAGTGATATCGTTAGTTTGGGACATTCTGTGTCCTGTCACTCCATTGCACTGTCGCCTTAATACTTGCTAATATATTGTAATGTTCCCAAGCCAATTTTTTTGCTGGAAACACTAATTGTTCTCTTGTTAACTGTTATTTGGATGTGTGTGTGCAAGTTTGCTCTTGGAGTTGCATTTAGGGTTTGTATATTCAGTTATCAAAGCATATGAACATAGATATGAATATGCATGATAAAAAAATACAAGAGATAACAAGGAACACCATATATGGAACCAAATAACACAAATCTGACCTTTATTTAGATAATATGAGAAACCTGATACAATAGAACTGCAGATCTAGAAGAATATCAGATAAATCCTCTAGCTGGAATATGAGCTACTAAAAAATTCTCAAGACTGAAGATGCAAGCCTCCCAAGGCTAGATAACAAGCTGACGAACAATACAATATTAACTTCTTTCCCTCCAGGGTCAAGTCCAACCCCCCCCTAGCTGAAGTTATGCCCTACTCGATAGTTGTAGAGATCCAATATTTTGGCCTTGCTGCCAGAAGCATCCAAATGCTACAAAACTCTATGGAATGATAGATCGAGGCAAGGTGAACACCCTCCTGAAGTCTCAAGCTGAAATACCAAGATCTTCTCCTCAAAAGACTAAAACTCCAAACGAGACTGCGCCCTCCTGAAGACTGCAAAGATCCAATAATTCGGCCCTGTTGATGGAGACCTCCAAATACAATGAAACTCTAAGGAATGATAGATTGGGGCAAGGTGAACCCCGTGGAGAAGTCTCTGGCTGAGATATGAATATTTGCCCCTCCAAACTGCTTAGATCTATTTCTCAGTGCGCCCTCCTTCTCTCCAACTCTTGCCAAGCTCCAAAAAATCATATGGCAAGCAAATATCTCTCCAAATACACTAGAGATGATGGCTGAGGCCCTGCAGAGAAAACCCTGGTGTCCAAAAGTCTTCTCAAACTCCTGGATCAGATCTTCTTTCTCTCAATGGTGTGCCCTCTTGCTGAAAACCCCCAAGGTTACGTCATGATTCTGCCCTGGATGGTTGATGGTACCTATAGCTGTTGTAGAATGGTGTGGGTGGAGTATTTCATCCCCGAGACCAAGCTTGGAACAAGTGAGGTGGTATCTTCCACCACCGAGTTGTCCTCTAGGGTTTGTATTATCAAAACTCTCAAAATTGTTGTGCTCTAGAGCCCAACAGAAAAATTCAATAATAATCCAAAATTCAATGAGAAGTGCACCCTTCCTTTCCTTTATACCTCAATTATGTTTCTTTGTTGAGTTAGTCAACTCCTAGCTTACCCTCACATGTTCTATTCTTTCACTGAGTTACCTTTTCTTTTCAAATTCCACTTAATAATATAACGTTGAGCTTAGTTGATGGCTTTTAGCTGACTTTCTCCCCATAGTGCATGAGACTATAGCCTAGTGGGGATGACTAGACCACTGAGTCTCTCTAACCCTCTTAATCAAGAGGTGCAGTACATTACAGTCTCCTCTGCTAGGAATTGCTTGCCCACAAGCAATTCTGAACCTGTCTCATGTAATTCCTATTCACTTTCCCAAGTAGCATCCTCAATAGGTCGGTTATTCCATTTGACTAAATATTCCTTGATGCTTCTCCTCCTTAGCTTCTTTTCACGAACTTCTAGTACCTCTTCTTGTATCAGTATCAATTTCCCTTCTTCATATAAGGGTGGAAGTTCTTCAATAGGAATGATGTGTTGGCATATGGCTCTCTTCAAGCATGACACATGGAAAACATTGTGTATTTTGTTGCCATGTGGAAGATCAAGCTCATATGCCACGACCCCTAACTTCCTATTGATCCTGTAGCATCCAAAGAATCAGGGTTGGAGCTTTTCTTCTCCACTTCTGTTGATGGATTCACGTCTGTATGATTGAAGCCTCAAGTAAACCAAATCACCAACCTCAAATGTGCACTCCACTCTGTGCCTATCTTCCTGGACCTTTTGTTGATTTTGTGCCCTTTGCAGGTGGTCCTTCAGTTCTCTAAGTATATCCTGACTCTACTGAATCCAATCCTGAACCATAGGGGCCCTATTGTCACTAAAGACAATCTCTACAAAGGATAGGGGATCATATATGTACAAGGCGTTGAACGGTGTCATACCAATAGACATATTATGAGTGGTGTTGTGGCAGTATTCTCCCAAGTGAAGCCACCTAACCCATGCCTTTTGTTGTCCTGATACATAACTTCGGACGTATCCTTCCACCCACTTGTTGACTATTTATTTTTGACCATCAGTTTGAGGATGGTAGCTGGTGTTAGGGGTTAAGGTCGTACCATCCAACTTGAATAATTCCTGCCAGAAGGTGCTCATAAATTTGTTTTCCCTGTCACTCACAATGGTCTTGGGTAAACCATGTAATCTGAAAACCTCCCTGAAGAACAAATTTACGACTTGTGTTGCACTGAAGTCTATGGCAATGGAGAAAAAATCTGCAAACTTGGTTAACCTGTCCACCACCACAAAAATACAATCTTTGTCACGTGCTTTGGGAAATCATGTGATGAAATCCATAGATACACTTTGTCATTTGTGCTCTAAAATGGGTAGTGGTTGTAATAATCCTGCTAGATGGGTGTGTTCATCCTTGTTTACCTGAAAAGTAGTGAATTCCTTGATGTGGTGCATTACATCTTCATTCAAACCTTTCCAAGAGAGTCTTTCCCTTATCTGTCAGTATGTTTTGACAAATCCTTGATGTCTTGCCACTGGTGAATCATGGCATGCTTGTAGTACCTTGGCCTTAAAGGCTAACTCAGAAACGAAGAAAATTCATCCCTTGTAGTAGATGATGTCATCCATTATTCTAAAGTGCTCATCATGTACATGTCCATCCATTAATTGACATGCAAATTGGTTCTTTGAGTATTCCACCAAAAGGTGGGCCTTCCAGTCAACTAAGATATCTGTCATAGCATAAACCGATGGCCTCCAGGACAATGCATCTGCCACTACATTATTCTTCCCTTTGATGAACTCAATGTCAAAATCATAAGCCTGTATCTTGCTAACCCACTTTTGCTGCCTCTCATTTAAGTCCTTTTGATCCAAAAAAGTACTTAAGATTGTTGTGATCTGTTTTCACCACAAATTTCGCTCGTACCAAATATTGCCTGAACTTAGCCAATGTGTGCATGATGGCCAACATCTCTTTGTCATAGATGGTATAAAGAAGCTCAGGACCCCTCAGTTTTTGGTTTTCATAGACAATATGGTGCCTATTCTACATAAGAACTGCTGCAATGCCCTCCCTGGAGGCATCACACTCCACTGTGAAGGGTTGTGCGAAATTTGGTAGAGCCAAGACTGGGCACATACTCATTACCTTTTTCATCTGGTCAAAGGCCAACTGTGCCTCTAAACTCCATTTGAATGCTCCCTCCCTGGTCAAATCAGTTAAGGGTTCACAAAGTTGTGAGAAGCATTTGACAAACCTCCTGTAGTAGCAACAGATGCCAAGGAACCCCTTCAATTCTGTGAGGGTCTTAGGTGTGGGCCAATCAAGTATAGATTGTATCTTGTCTTGGTCTACCTGTACCCCTTTTACCCCAATGATGTGTCCCAAATAGAGGACCTTTGTCATTCCAAATTCACATTTGGATTCCTTAGCATACAAGGACTGACCTTCCATGATGGCAAAAATCTGTTCTACATGTTAAATATGCTCCTCCCAAGTCTTGCTATAGATCAACAAGTCATCAAATAATACTAAGAGGTACTTCCTTAATTTCTTGTTGAAGACATGGTTCATGCAAGATTGGAATGTGGTTGGCGCATTGGTCAATCCAAATGGCATCACTAAGAACTCATAGCGACCATAGTGACATCTGAAAGCAGTTTTGAGCACATCCTGCTCCCTCATCTTGATTTGATGATAGCCAGAATGTAAGTCAATCTTGGTGAAGTAAACATCCCCATGAAGCTCATCCAATACCTCATCAATCCTTGGAATGGGATACTTGTTCTTAATTGTCTTCTTGTTCAGTGCCTTGTAATCAATGCACATGCACATGGTCCCACCCTTCTTTTTCACTAGTACCACTAAAGATGCAAAGGGACTGGAACTCAGTGTAATGTGGCCCATGTCTAGTAGTTCTTTGATATCCTTCTCTATAGCATCTTTGTATTTCTTTGGGTGTCTGAAGGGAGTGGTGATGATAGGTTTCGCTCCCTCTTCCAATTCTATGATATGCTCAAACCCGCTATCCGGTGGTGCTCCTCATGGAATGGGTCCAAAGACTTTGATGTGCTTGTTAATGATCCTCTGAATCTCTGGTGAGTAATGAGTCCCCTTCTTATCCACCCACACTGATATTCTACATTCAACAACATATGCAATGTCTTCTCTTCTGAAAATGGCCTCCATGCGCTTTTTTGTAACCACCCTAGGTGTGTTTCCTTACATGCCCCTGAGAACCACCTTTTTTCCATTTTCCTCGGTGAAGGACATTTCCATGGTCTTGTAGTTGGTAGTGATTGGACGCAACATACTAAGCCACTGAACCCCAAGGATGATATTAGTGTCTGGAAGGTCCATCATGTAGAAGTCTTGTGCCAAGTCATGTCTTCCCAATGTAAGCTTCATTCCTTGAATATACCGGTCACAAGTCATAATGCACCCTCCTACCACTTCCACCCTGAATACTTGAAATTCAACAATGGGTATGTGTCTTCTTTGTAGTAGGGATGAGTCAATGAAGTTGTGAGAAACACCCCCATCAATCAAAATGAAAACTTTATGCCCCTACAACACTCCTCTCATCCTGAAGGTGTTGTATTTCTCACAGTCTCGGTCATCTCTACCTGTCCCCTACGTACTTCTTCTTAGTTCTCCTGTAGGTGATGTACAAGCTTTCCTTGTGACACAACTATGGAATGCTTTAATTCTTTAGCGAACCCTGCTAGAACATGTGGCTCATTGTCCTCACCTGATCCTTCCATTTTGGCCTCTGTCTCACCTATCTATTTCCTTCTTCTGCCCATGTAAATACCACTGAACTTATGCATGTGCTAACCCCCACTCTCTGGGAGGATCAACGCTTTGATACCTCTGTAATGTTTCCAAGCCAATTTTTCTGTTGGAAACACTAATTGTTCTCCTGTTAATTGTTGTTTGGATGTGTGTGTGCAAGTTTGATCTTGGAGTTGCGTTTAGGGTTTGTATATTCATTTATGAAATCATATGAACATAGATCTGAAGATGCATCATAAATAAATACAAGAGATAACGAGGAACACCAGATATGGAACCAAATAACACAAATCTGACCTTTATTTAAATAATATGAGAAACTTGATACAATAGAACTACAGATCTGGAAGAATATTAGATAAATCCTCTAGTTGGAATATGAGCTGCTACAAAATGCTCAAGACTGAAGACACAAGCCTCCAAAGGATAGATAACAAGTTGAAGAACAATACAAGATTAACTTCTTTCCCTCCAGGGTCAAGTCATACCCCCCCTAGCTGAAGTTACGCCCCCTTGGATAGTTGTAGAGATCAAATATTTTGGACCTGCTGCTGGAAGCATCCAAATGCTACAAAACTCTGTGGAATGATAGATCGGGGCAAGGTAAACCCCCTCCTGGAGTCTCAAGCTGAAATACCAAGATCTACTCCTCAAAAGACTGAAAATCCAAACTAGACTATGCCCTCCTGAAGACTGTAGAGATCCAATAATTCAACCCTGTTGATGGAGACCTCCAAATACTCTGAAAATATAGGGAATGATAGATCGAGGCAAGATGAACCCCCTGGAGAAGTCTCTAGCTGAGATATGAATATTTTCCCCTCTAAACTACTTAGATCTATTTCTCAGTGCGCCCTCCTTCTCTCCAACTCTTGCCAAGCTCCAGAAAATCATATGGAAAGAAAATCTCTCTCCAAATACACTAGAGATGATGGTTGAGGCCCTGCAGAGAAAACCCAGGTGTCCAAAAGACTTCTCAAACTCCTGGATTAAATCTTCTTTCTCTCAATGGTGTGCCCTCTTGCTGAAAACCCCAAAGGTTACGTCCTGCTTCTGCCCTGGATGGTTGATGGTACTTGTAGCTGCTGTAGAATCGTGTGGGTGGAGTATTGCATCCCCGAGACCAAGATTGGAACAAGTGAGGTGGGATCTTCCACCAGCGAGTTGTCATCTAGGGTTTTTATTCTCAAAACCCTCAAAACTGTTGTGCTCTAGAGCCCAAAAGAAAAATGAAATAATAATCCAAAAGTCAGTGAGAAGTGAGACCTTCTTTACCTTTATACCTCAATTATGTTTCTCTGTTGAACTAGTTAACCCCTAGGGTTAACTCCTAGCTTACCCTCATGTGTTCTATTCTTTCACTGAGTTACCTTTTTTTTTCAAAGTCAACCTAATAATATAGCATTGAGCTTAGCTGATGGATTTTAGCTGACTTTCTCCCCATAGTGCATGAGACTATAGCCTAATGGGGATGAATAGACTACTAAGTCTCTCTAACCCTCTTCATCAAGAGTTGGGGGAAATTACATATATGTATATACGCTTATAAACACAAAGGCATGCATATCTCCTTAACATTTTTAACTAGGGCATCGTTTGGAAACTATGGAATTCTTAGTTTGTTAAACTAAGTTTATGATCACTTACTCATCGATGCATCGACCAAAAAATTTACGGGCATAAGAGTGAAAACATAACATAAAATCCAACGCTTGTGATATGAACACTTAACATCAACTCCAACGATGAGGTTGGATCATTTGCCACATAGTCTAGCGGTGAACCAGATTGCTTGTGGTCATGAACTTTGGTGTCAAGGTTCTTCTAGTCGTGTCTACATTCAAGTTCGGAGTATTGAAGCATCGACATGAAGTATGGGTGACCCACAACCCCCTCCATAGTGTAAAGTCTTCTATAAGAGGGAGCACTATGTAATATTAAAAGGAATTTATCTTGCTATGTAATCCTTCTGATGTTATTCAGAAAATGACTAGGAGAAATGCCTTACAAAACATTGAGCTAATAATGCATTTTAAGTGAAAATGATATTGGCGAGACGCACCAAGTGTTTGTTACCGCTAGCAAAGTGAGCAAGGAAAATGATATGTGAAATTTGAATAAAAAAGAGATCGATCTCCTTATTGTTGGCAGACACTTTAGAGGTATCGTTAAATTTCCTATCCATTTCA
>ML843538.1:12326-29943 GCA_009831015.1 Picea engelmannii
GGTTGAGATTTGTTACCCACTTGAAGAGAAGGGTCTTGGAGTGTTGTGTGGCTATTTTAGGGCAACTTAACCCCCTCAACCTATTGAAAACCTGCAAAAACCAGCAAGCAATGAGTGTTGTGTGGCTATTTTAGGGCAACTTAACCCCCTCAACCTATTGAAAACCTGCAAAAACCAGCAAGCATAGCTTGCTGGAAAAACTACACACAACCAACAATGTGAAGAAAAATTTATGTTTTTAGGGCATAAATTTTTCTCCTAAAAAACTTGTGATAAAATATGATTAAAGTGACCAATCTACTATGTTAGGCTAGCTGAAATATATATGGAATGAACAACAATGAAATAATGAGTAAAAGATGAGAATGAAGGAGTTTATATGTGCTTTAATGGAGGACTCTTCCTTGAAGCAATCCCAATAAAACCCTTGAAGCCAAACCTGCAAAAAACTTGACAAGGTAACATGCATACAAGAAGATAATATGGCTGAATATGCTAATGAAATGAAATACTTGCACCCATTAAGCAAACCCACATATATAGACTAACAAGAATACTCATTGCTAAATCTACCCAAGTCAAATACTTTACCTAAGAATCTCTTCTATGCAAATACCATATCAAATATTAACAATATTACTTCATATGTAGCAAGAACAAGAATACTCGTTGCTCTTCCAATGATCCTCGAAAGTTTCTCTTTTATTACTCAAAAATGGATTGTGGAGAAATACTTGCTCCAAAACCCTAAGAGCCAAAGAATGGATGAAGATGGACAAGAAAGAGAGAGAGAGAGAGAGATGAAAATCAAGTAGCATAACAATAGCTCAAGATATGGTGATGAGGGAGTGAGAAAATAGATCTATTTATACTTGGAGAGACAAACCTACTTCTCTTGGATTAATGCCAATTGTCCACCACCAAGCACAAGGTGAGATCCCAAGAAGGGGGGCGCACCATCTAGGGTTTCAAGCATAGATCAAGGAGATGGATGAGTGAGGGAGTGTTGGGATCAAGCAAAGAGGGTAGTGGGAGGCTAGGAGAAGCATGCCACATTAGAACCCATTAAAAATATTTTTCTAGAATTTTCCAAGTGAAGGGGGGCGTAGCTTCTCAAGGAGGGGGCGCACCACTTAGGGTTTAGGCTAGGAATGGAAGGGAATAAATGCAAGGAGGGAAGTGGAGATGAGCTAGAGGGTGACGTGGAGGGTGAGGGAGAGCAAACCGCATGGGAGAGGGGTCCACTACCTAAGAGAACTCAAGTTACAACGTTGTGCCAACAAAGGGGGGCGTAACTTCTCCTAGGGGGCGTGAAGGTTGAGTGATGTGAGGGGGAGAGGGGTTAGATAAAGGTTGGAAAAGGTTGGGTGGGTTAGGAAATGGTTAGGCAACCTCTCTCAATCTTTTTCCACCTTTACATCATCCTTTTAACTCGTTAATATAAAAATTATAATTTTTCTATGTCATGACCTAGCAATTAAAATTGCTGTTTTTGATTGACTGACACTCCGGGTGGACAAACCCATAGCAGAAGTTGTCCGACTGAGTTGAAACTTGGTCCAAGGGTGTAGGGGGTCTCATTCCATTTGTGTTGAGAACAAATACCCCTATCAAAAGTCCAAGGACCTAGTTTTTACAATTTTTGCTCAAAAATAATTAATTAATTAAATAATTAAACCTCCAAACTTAGGGAAATTTAATTAAAAATTAATTAATTAAAAAAACTAATCTAGACTCAAGGGAATTCCGCGAAACTTTCTAAGATGTCTTGCATGGTCATTTACATCATCCCTAAACAATAGTTACCAGAGGATAAACCTATTAGAACGCCCTTCACCACTTTGGAGGAATTATTGCAAGTGTGAGGGAAAAACTCAAGGGAAATCAATAAGGCTGAAAAGCCCTATTGATAATCTGAGGATAAAAAACCCTCGGTGAAAGGAACTCTCCCAATGAACCCATCCCAAGGTAACTGACCTAACTATGATCCATGCAGATCTATTACATTATTGACCCACGCAGGGGTGCGGAAATTCGAGTTACAAAAAGAAGTGCTGGGGCCAAAAATGCTCCGTAGAACCAAATAGTCTTCGACAAATGAGCATCTGATGATGCATCTCTTCATGGCACATGGAGTTGACCCCCTAGTTGGATAGGTGGTCAACATGACCAGTTTCTCTTGTCGTCCTCTTTAGACAACACAGTGAAGGTGAGGAAGGTTTCCTGATATACTTGTGTCATTTTGGAAATAAAATGGTGCACAAACCTCATCGTAGTTTTTACCTCATTAAATGCAGGTCTAGGCTGCTACATCAAGTGGAGCCCTTGAAGTGACTTACACTCATAATGAAGAACATGTATGTTATCTATATCTTCACTGTCTCTAGCGACTGCGTACATTTTCTAATTGATTTTTCACCCACACAAGGGCATGTTTACTGAGCTGTAGTACATTTTCTAATTTGTCGTCTGTTTATGATTTATGTACCAAGTCTTTTTAAATTTGTCGTCTGTTTATGTTTTATGTACCAAGTTGCATGGCAATGTGCTTCTGAGGTAGCCTTAGGATCTGAAATCAGAGATGGGTAACCAGTGGATGGGGTTGGTGTCAACCTCTTTATTTTTGTTTTAAATCCAAAGTTACTTCTAAATAATTTATTAATTAGTTTTATTGCACATGTTCGAGTTTACTGCATTTCTTCAATTATATGATGTATCAGTCTTGGCAGTTTAGTGACCTCAAGGCAAGACATTTGTGAATCAAAAACTAGATACCACTAGAAAATATTTCATTGGTTCCTTTTAGGATTTCTTGACTTCTACTTTCAAACCTAAACAACCAGGTTGGGAGCTTACAGTTTGCATTTTGTCTCCTAATCAAATTTTTCCCAGTGATAGCCATCTTATGTTACCAGATCTTCCCCCTCATCCTTGGATGTGGCCAGGTACATATTAGACATAGATTCTTCATGGATTCATATCTGTAAGTGATACAACATGTATCTGGAGAAACATCTCAACTTTATTTAAATTATTGTGTGAGGAAAATTTGATGCATTTTTTTTTGGAATATTAACTGCACAGATTCTTTGATATTTTTTAAATTTGAACTGGTATGTTTTATCATTTTTGTTCTAATGTGACAGGGCCACACACACACACACACACACACACACACACATATATACGGTATTTTTATTTCTGTGTATGTTGTAAGAATTGAATCAAATAATCCTATCAAGTCAATAGATAATGCTAGGTTTATGTTTCTTTTCTCAGAATCAAGTGAAGTTAATTTATTTTGGTTTCCCTTCTCACAAGGTGTTCTTGCACTGTGTGGAATAAGTGATGAACAAGCCAACCCTGTTCTGCTTTGTTCTTGCAACGATAACGGTGTGCGCTTTTACGACCTTCCATCGTAAGTATACCTGCTCTCAAGTCCATGCTATTGGTTGGAGCATTTTTTACATACTTCACAGTATTCTTTCAACTTTTCATAGATGCAAATTCCTAGTCATCCGTGACAGTAAAAATCTAAGAATTCCTCAAATGGGTATTTCAAAAATCCCAGGGAACAAGAGAACACGTTTTAATACTTGAGTTTGCTTTCTTTTCAATTCTCAAGTTCTATTTTAATGGGGGAGTTGTTCTATGTTTCAATGGTCACCCATTGTGAACCCTACACTTTGCAAAAACATCAAACTCTGATAAAACAAGAGAACACTCACAAAAATATTGGAAAATAGAAATGTTTTTCAGTTTTTTCTCGAGAATGGGAGCAGGTTGGATTTTGGAATGCCTCTGGGCTATTTCAGGGTCATTTTATGCTCGTTCTAAAAATATTTCAGTATCTACGAAATTGTTCATGCACTCATTTATGGAGTTCACAATGTTAGTTTTGAAATTGGTGTAGAGACCATCAATCATGTTAAGCATGGATGTTCTCATATTGGTTGTTTGTTTGTAAAATAACATTTATGGGTTTTGTCCCAGGTTCAGAGAACGAGGTATAGTATTCTCAAAAAACGAGGTGCGAGCATTTCAAATTGGACTTGGTGGATTATTTTTCACTGTTGATGGAAAGGGTGAACTTAAAGTATGGAAATGGGCTTCCCAGAGATTGTGAGAGGTTGGGACATCCCGTAAAACTTTTGTTGTAACCAATAACCTCAAGTTGAAATGCTACCGTGACATCACCCCTTCATGTAAAAGTGTTGAAATGCTATTATGGTCACTTCTTTATGTAAAAGTGGCCCTCGTTCATATATCCAACATGTGCAGCTCCTCATGTACTCTTTTCTCTCAACATACTCTAAATACAACCACTCTGCTATGATCTTACTGGCTAGTGGAATACTTTCACATCGACAGAGCTATCTTTAAATGGCCCGAGGGACAAGTTCATGCCTTGGTTGTCACTAATCAATTTTTTTTTTTTCTGAAACACAAGTTAGTCTCTCGCCTTTCCTTTTGTAATCATCTGTGTCATGCATTTTACTTTATTAAGTGAAATCTAAGTAATGATATTCTATTACATTTTATAGCCCTGTTGATATTTGTGGCTTTCCATTCCATAGGATGACACTATTTTGGCATGGAAGTTTAACTTTGCAGCCAATACCTTTGAGCCCGCAGCTTCCTTTACAGGGCATGCGTTGCCTGTTGTCTCATTAGTCTCAGGGGCAGACAGAATTTACTCTGCTTCTATGGACGAGACCCTAAGAGTAAGTTTTTAACTTTTTTGCTTCTTGTCTACTACTTTTATTTGTTTCCAGAATAAGATTAAAAAAATTACTTAAACGGGTTCGGTTTAGAAATAATAGTATCGTGAAGAAATGTTGTCTTTCTTGCAAGCTTTGATTGTTTCGTGCATCTGCAATTCTAGAAAATGAAGTATGTGTCCAATTTAAGATGATTTTATATTTGACATTGTGTAAACAAATTCACAGGTTTGGGACATGGGAACTTTTCAATGTTTACAGGCCCTAAGAGATCACACGTCAATTGTAACGTGTCTTCTTTATTGGGATCAATTTCTCTTTTCTTGCTATGTAAAAAACACAGTTAAGGCGATGAAAGTTTCTTGATATATCCTTGCATCTTTTTGGAAATATAAAGGTGTGCAAACCTCGTTGGAGTTTTTACCTCATTAAATGCAGGTCTGGGCTGCTACATCAAGTGGAGCCCTTGAAGTGACTTATAATCTAGAACATGTATGTGATCCATATCCTTACTGTCTATAGTGACTGCATAAATTTTACGATTAACTTTTCATCCATGGAAGGGCCTGTGTTATTGAGTTGCTGTGCAATGCTATCTCTTTTTAAGTTTGTCTTGTGTATGATTTATTTATCAAGCTGCATTGTAGTGTGCTTTATGTTTGTCGTGCAAGAATTGAGTCAAATTACATTAAACCTTGCATTATTTAGTGCCTGGATAATTTGACTCAATTCTTGCACGACAAACAGAAAGCACACTGCAGTGCAACTTGATAGATAAATCATACACAGGACAAACTTAAAAAGAGATAGCATTGAACAATAGCTCAATAACACAGACCCTTCCATGGGTGAAAAAGTAATTGTAAAATGAATGCAGTCACTATAGACAATAAGGATACGGATCACATATATGTTCTAGATTATAAGTCACTTCAAGGGCTCCACTTGATGTAGCAGCCCATACCTGCATTTAATGAGGTAAAAACTTCAATGAGGTTTGCACACCTTTATATTTCTAGAAAGACACAAAGATATATCAAGAAACCTTCCTCGCCTTAACTGTGTTTTTTACATAATACGAAAAGAGAAACTGGTCCCAACAGAGAAGACATGATACAATTGATGTGTGATCTCTTAGGGTCTGTAAACATTGAAAAGTTCTCATGTCCCAAACCTGTGAATTTGTTTACACAATGTTAAATATAAAATCATCTTAAATTGGACACATACTTCATTTTCTAGAATTGCAGGTGCACGAAACAATCAAAGCTTGCAAGGAAGACAACATTTCTTCACGGTACTATTATTTCTAAACCGAACCTGTTTAAGTAATTTTTTTAATCTTAGTTTGGAAACAAATAAAAATAGTAGACAAGAAGCAAAAAAGTTAAAAACTTACTCTTACGGTCTGGTCCATGGAAGCAGAGTAAATTCTGTCTGCCCCTGAGACTAATGAGACAACAAACAACGCATGCCCTGTAAGGGAAGCTGCAGGCTCAAAGGTATTGGTTGCATAGTTAAACTTGCATGCCAAAATAGTGCCATCCTATGGAATGGAAAGCCAGAAATATCAACAGGGTTATAAAATGTAATATAATATCATTACTTAGATTTCACTTAATAAAGCAAAATGCATGACACAGATGATTACAGAAAGAAAGGCGGGAGACATACTTGTGTTTCAGAAAAAATAATTTGATAGTGACAACCAGGGCATGAACTTGTCCCTGGGGCCATTTAAAGATAGTTCTGTCGATGTGAAAGTATTCCACTAGCCAGTAGGATCATAACAGAGTGGTAGTATTTAGAGTATGCTGAGAGAGAAGAGTACATGAGGAGCTGCACATGTTGGATATATGAGTGATGGCCACTTTCACATAAAGGATTGACCACAATAGCATTTCAACACTTTTACATGAAGGGGTGATGTCACAGTAGCATTTCAACTTGAGGCTACTGGTTACAACAAAAAATTTACGGGATGTCCCAGCCTCTCACAATGTCTGGGAAGCCCATTTCCATACTTTAAGTTCACCCTTTTTACATGAAGGGGTGGTGTCACAGTAACATTTCAACTTGAGGCTGCTGGTTACAACAAAAATTTTACGGGATGTCCCAGCCTCTCACAATGTCTGGGAAACCCATTTCCATACTTTAAGTTCACCATTTCCATCATCAGTGAAAAATAATCCATGAGGTGCAATCTGAAATGCTCGCACCTTGTTTTTTGAGAATACTCTACCCCGTTCTCTAAACCTAGGACAAAACCCCAAAAATGTTATTTTACAAACAAACAACCAATATGAGAACATTCATGCATAACATGATTGAATGTCTCTACACCAATTTCAAAACTAACATTGTGAACTCCATAAATGAGTGCATGAACAGTTTCATAGATACTGAAATATTTTTAGGACGGGCATAAAATGACCTTGAAATAGCCCAGAGGCATTCCAGATTTCAACCTGCTGCCATTCTCAGGAAAAAACTGAAAAACATTTCTATTTTCCAATATTTTTGTGGGTGTTATCCTGTTTTATCAGACTTTGATGTTTTTGCAAAGTTTAGGGTTCACAGTGGGTGACTATTGAAACATAGAACAACTCCCCCATTGAAATAGAACTTGAGAATTGAAAAGAAAGCAAACTTAAGGATTAAAACATGTTCTCTTGTTCCCTGAGATTTTTGAAAAACCCATTTGAGGAATTCTTAGCTTTTTATGGTCACGGGTGACTATGAATTTGCATCTATGAAAAGTTGAAAGAATACTGTGAAGTATGCAGAAAATGCTTCAACCAATAGCATGGACTTGAGAGCAGGTATACTTACGATGGAAGGTTGTAAAAGCGTACATTGTTATCGTTGCAAGAACAAAGCAGAACATGCTTGGCTTGTTCATCACTTATTCCACACAGTGCAAGAACACCTTGTGAAAAGGGAAACCAAAATAAATTAACTTCACTCGATTCTGAGAAAAGAAACATAAACCTAGCATTATCTATTGACTTAATAGGATTATTTGATTCAATTCTTGCAACATACATAGAAAAAAAAAACCCATCATATATATATATATATATATATGGCTCTTCCGCATTAGAACAAAAATGATAAAACATACCCATTCAAATTTACAAAATATCAGAGAATCTGTGCAGTTAATATTCCAAAAAAAATGCATCAAATTTTCCTCACACAGTAATTTAAATAAAGTTGAGATGGCTCTCTAGATACATGCTGTAACACTTCCGGATATGAATCCATGAAGAATCCATGTCTAATATGTATTTGGCCACCTTCCAAGGATGAGGGGGAAGATCTGGTAACGTAAGATGGCTACCGCTGGGAAAATTTGATTAGGAGACAAAATGTCCAGGAAGGCATTAGAGATGCAGGGCATGCCTAAACAATATTGCAAACAAATGTGATCACGTCATCAAAGGATCTAATTATCACAAATCAATATTCTTTGTTAGCCATAGTTTTCATTATTTTATTCATAAAATCGAGGAAATATGTTATTTTGATAGATAGTTTATGCTTATAAGTCTTATATATGGAAACAAGTTCAATATTGTGAGAAAACGATGTCAAAGCAAAATTTGATTAATAGATGGAAAGGTTTCTTAAATGAGGAGGGACATGCTCATATGACAATGAGACCATTGGAGAAAAACAATTACCTCTAGATGGAAACACTTTGTCAAACTATGGTAACCAAAAGAGCTCTCGTAAGCGAACACAATATTAATGCAGAATCACATACTTGTTGCATCCTCCATATTCTGTTGCTAGTCTAATTTCTTTTTATCATAAATAGTGCAATTGTTCCTTCTAACTACATTGCCAAATTGATGTAATGCATTGGACGACTTTGCAACTATGGTGATTGGTTTTTATTATCTAAGTACTTAAAAAATTTGGGTAGACATGGTGAATGTGAAAACCATACTCTCAACAAATCAAGGGGACAACATGTGGAAGGTCATTACTATATAGATGTTAGGCCAAAAACGTTTTCAGAAACATTGCATGATTTATAAATAGTTCATGACCTGACAAACGAAAAAGTTTGCCAACTATGTGTTTGAGGGGCACGATAGAACCAATCGATAGTTTATCCTATTAGAACTTTAAATTGAGTAGAGGAGCTTATCATACAATATCACATAAATAAGAAAATTCGAGCTCAATGATCACAATATATCAGTATACTACTTTTGTTACACTTACAAAAAAATTATTTTTACCATAGCTGATGTCCATGGATGCCCACATATGCATTTAATTGTGATGCCCTTTAATGGATGCTAGCACAGTGAAACATTTGAATGTATAAATTTGTAAAAATTATACATATAATACCATGGTGCTTCGGATGAAAATGAGAGTAATAAAATTTATATATGCACATTTTAGTCAAATTTGTCTGAATCATTTAATATAGACATTTTTAGAATTTTCATAACTATAATATTTTATTATTTGATTTTAACTAATAAATTAAATTTTCCTTGTAGGTGGGGGTTTTTCGTCTTCCACTAAGATAGATGGTTGCTGCTTAAAAACATAATTCATTAGATGACAATATGGATTTCCTTTTTTAAACTTTTCGTTTCCTTTTATTTTAAGTCTATTGCATGAAGTTGTACACATATTCCCCATGATCTTGAGAGCTTTCTCTTTAATCTTTGCATGTCGTTGGGCATTTCTCTCCTCCTTGTGCTTGACAGTTTTTTTTGTTACTAGTGTTTTTGCAATGGGGTTGCATTGTCATATCAACCAATAAGAGCACCCTGGTTGTGGCATTTTCAATGGAAATGTATAAAATTATCATTTTTCAACACATTATACTTATTTTGATAAATGTGCAATGTTCATATGATGATCCATTTAGTTAGTTTTGAATTTGGCAGTTTTTTGCAAACTTTTCCCCCTTTTAACTTAATCATGTAGCTCCACATTTTGTTTTATTATGGAATAATTCTTGTCTTCAAATTGTTGAATAAATGTTTCTGTCCTGTAGTGCATCACAATACAAACACATATGAAAGTATTGAAATTTCATGTAATTTTCAGATTTTGTTTGTTTTAGTTATGGATCAACGAAGCATTTGAAGTTTTGGATATTAATTAGGTTGACAAAAATTGTTTCCTTCATGTCACTTGCTCTCTCTCCTATTGTTTTTCCCTTCAAAATTGGTAGAGGAGTCCTCCATGTGACTTGGGAGACTTTTTTATTTATATTTAATGGAAATTTTTCACCTAGGAGGTTTCATATGGAGGCAAGGGATCCATGCACACATTTGATGGAATAGCTCTCACGTTCAAACCTTGGCACTTCTCTCCATGCACATCAGACCAAGGTTAAGCAACATTCTTATGCAAAGTTATGTATACGAGATTGGTTAATTCTAGAGTAATCTAATCTTGTAGTAGAAGGTCCATCTTTCTTTAAACAAATCTGATAGGAATCTGGTAGAAATTTTAGGCATGAGCATAGTCCGACTATATTCTAAATTTTATGCAGGGTGGAACGATGCCCTTCAGGGGTTTTCCCAATTTTGAATCAACCCAAATCATTGAAAATTTGGTTGTTATTACAACGATGAGAACTTTGACTTCTTGTATAGCTAGATTCTTCGCTACAAGATTAGGCGATGTCTTCAATAGAATGGTATTTAGACTCTTTTTCCGATTTTTTTTTTTTTGAAACATAAACATTATACATTTAAATTTTTTATTCAATCTTAAAAGGAGCGGTGTTTATTCATTAATGATGAGATCATGTATCAAGGGTTCATTTATATTGTAAATAAGGGAAGATATATTTTAGTGATACAATGTGGACCATAAAGAGGAATGTGACCTTATCCCCAATATTCAATTCATAACCCAATGGAAACAATTTTTAAACCATGGAGGACAATGTAAATACGTTTTTGATCCAGATTTAGGAGCGGAACGAACTAATTAACAGACTGGATACAATAAACACGGAGATATGAAGAATAACACAGATATCCAATGAACAATATCTTCTATTGAATAATGAAATAGGCTGAAATTGTAAAACTGCATAACTGAAACACTTGCTCGAATGGTGGTAGTTATCTCTGAGAAGAGATGTGGCTGCTATGCGCATTCGTCTGAGCAGATTGAATTACAATGAGGCTCTAGAGGCATTTTTGATATTACTTATGAATTCCAAAACCTTAGACATCCAAAAACCTAACCCTAGGATGTGAAACATCAAAAGTCATGTGGGCCCCTATGGGTAAGTTGGTACCTCAACTTCCCGGGGTCGTAACTTTTGCATACTACCTTCGTTTTAGATGCGTAATAGCCCGTTGGAAAGGTCTTTCAGAGAACTACACATTCCGTCATCAAACTCTGACTTCGTCTACAGTTTCACTGTGGCGAGCCAAAAAAACACTGTTTAGGCCTCCAAAACGGTCTTGTAAGTACAACAAGATGTGCTGACATGAAAACATACAAAATAAGCCAGTTGGATTCAGTGAGAGGCCACCAATATCCACCTGGAAGATGTGTAGGGCTTCATACAACCCCAAAAGTGTATAACCCACAATTACAAATAAGTATAGAAAAATGTGTTGAACTAAAAATGGACAAGAGGAGACAGTTGGAATAGGTGGGTGGCCACCAATAACTAACTGGATCAACCCCCCCCCTTTAGGAAGCAATGGTCTCCATTGCGTTGAATTCCCTTATCAGGTGAGAAAACTTCTGTTGGATTTGGCCCCGAGTGAGCCACTTTCCTCGGTGTAGGAGTTGCCCTGCCTGGACAACCCGATAAAGTTGGATCCTTTGTTGGTGAGTGCCCTTGACCTATGTGTCCACTATCTAATTAGTGTATGCTTGTTCCATGCAGTTAGGGTTGAGCTCTGTGGGTGTCAGTTGTTCTGCGATCTCTAAGGTGTCCAATAATGGTGGAAAATATGGTCGAAGGAGGTCCACATTGAACACTTGGTGCAGGCCAAGGAAGGGTGGAGTGGTGAGCTCAAAAGCATTGCTACCCACGGCCTTGGTGATAGTGTAAGGCCCATAGCGAAGTGGGTGGAGCTTTCGATGGGGTCCTGTGAGACGCTCTTTCTGCAAATGTAACCAGACTTTGTCGCCGGCATGAAATTGGTGTGGTACCCTGTGTTGATCATGGCGCTGCTTGTACTTAGCATTTGATTTATGCAAAATCTCCTGGATCTGTTGGCGGATGTGCTGAATCCGCTCAATGAATCTGGTGGCTTTATTGATTGCAGACTGATCATGGGAAGAGTCTGTTTGTGTGGTGGCAAGAGGAAGTGCAACATCAATGGGTCCTAAGGGTTGGAATCCTAGCTCCACCTGAAATGGGCTATGGCTGGTGGAGCTATGGAGAGCCCTGTTGTAATTGTGCTGAACATAGGGGAGACTTTTGTCCCATGTACGTGGATGCTTAGAGTTGTACATGCACAGGATGTGCACAATCATCCAATTGACGACCTCTGTTTGGCCGTTTGTTTGGGGGTGGAAAGCAGTGGATGTTGTGAGCTTGGTGTTCATCAGTGACCAAAGACTCGACCAAAATGTGTTGAGGAACCTGTTGTCCTGGTCGGAGATGATGGTTTGTGGTATCCCAAAGTGGACCCACACTCGTTCGAAGAAGAGCTTGGTAGTATCTGCCGTTGTGATATTCTTCTTGCAGGCTGTGAGGATGGCCATCTTCGAAAACCAATCAATGACCACAAATACGCAGTCATTTCCTTGCTTGGTGGATGGAAGGCCAGACATGTAATCCATTGAGATGGATTACCAAGGCTTCTTGGGAGTAGGAAGAGGGGTGTATAAGCCTTACTTCTTGATGGCTGGCTTGGCAATGACATAGGCAATGCAAGATCTGATATACTTGATGACGTCTTGTCGAAGTTTTGGCCAATAAAAATGTTTCTGAAGAATGACCACAATTTTCTCCACGCCAAAATGTCTTGCCATCCTACTGTAGTGGGCTTCCTAAATCAGCTTTGCACGCTCGCTTGTAGGAACACAGAGATGGCCAGGTGGCATAATAGTCCGTCCTGAATGTGAAAATCGGTGACAATCGTGCCTGTACCCAGGAGTGGATAGGTGGTTGCGAAGTCCGGATATTGCTGATAAAGTTGGGGCCACTCAAATGCTTCATGTCCACAGGAATGGAACACAGTGGTGAGTGCAACCACAAGAGGTCGATTGAGGCAGTTAGCGACACAATTTGAGATACTTGTCTTATACTTGATGTTTAGATGGAATTGCTGCATGTAGGTGGACCACTTCTGATGGCGGTCGTTCTGCAATTTCCCCTATGTCTGTATGAACTGCAGAGGCTTGTGATCAATGTGTATGATCGTCTCCTTTTCTAGAATGTAATGTTTCCATTGACGACGGGATTGTACAATGGAATACATTTCCTTGTCATAGGTGGGGTATTTCCAGACAATATCTGAGAGTGTCTCACTATGGTATGTCACCGGATGATCGTGCTGAGTGAGAACTGCACACAGCATGGTCAAATGCATCAATCTCAATCTCGAATTGTTGTTGCAGATTGGGAAAGGAGAGTACTAGAGCTGAGCACAACCAATGTTTTAGATCATCGAATGCTTGTTGTTGTTTCTTCCCCCACACAAACTTGGCCCTTCTGCCGCCATTGGTCACCTGGCTGAGAGCCCATACAATATGGGAGAAACCCAACACGAACCGTTGGTAGAAGTTGGCTAGTCCCAAGAAGCTTCGAAGCTCGGTCAGTGTGGTCAGGGTTGGCCAGTCACGGATGACTTGGATCTTAGCTGGATCAACATGTACCCCATGCTCATCAACAATTTAGCCCAAGTATTGGACCATGTTCATGCCAAAACAACATTTTTCCAAGTTGGCATTATAGCTTGTGTTGTCGCAGAGTGCTCAAAACCTGTTGAATATGCTGCATGTGCTCCTCCCACGTTCTACTGAAGATGAGGATGTCATCAAAATATACCACCACAAAGAAGTTGGTGAAGGGTATCAATACATCATCCATCAACCTCACGAAAGTGGCTGGTGCATTTGTTAAGCGAAAGGGCATGACTAGCCATTCGAAGAGACCTTTAGATTTGAAGGTTGTCTTCCATACATTAGTTGGTTCGATGGGAACCCAGTGGTAGCTAGACTTTAGGTCAATCTTGCTGAAGAAATTTCCCCCCTTGAGTTGGTCAAGAAGGTCATCAATCCTGGGAATGGGGTACCGGTTCTTGACTGTGATTTTGTTCAAGGTTATGTAATCAATGCAGAGTTGCTAAGTCCCGTCCTTCTTCTGCACCAGTACAATTGGGCTTCTGTAAGGGGAGGAGTTGGGTTTGATGTGCCCCTTTTGAAGAAGCTCTTGGATATGATGCCTGATTTCGTCATTTTCCATCAACGAGCATCGATAGACTGATCCATTAGGTAGAGGTGCGCCGGGGGTCAGATCAATTGGATGCTTGACTTGGCAGTGTGTCCGTACCCCTGTAGGTGAGGAGAAGATGTTTCTGTATTCTTCCACGATCTTGTCCACTTGCTTCTACTGCAAAGAGAGGCTTTGTGTAGAGGCCACAGATGTGGTGATGACCTTTTGCTTACTGTGAGCACGGATCACAAAGAAAACGAACTTCCCAGTCTGTGAAATGCCCTTACTGCATTGCTTAGCAGAGATTAAAGAAATAGCGGTCGACGCTAACTATGGTATCCTGTACAATTGTCTACCCAAAGTAATAATAACACTGCGGGGTCTAGACTCATACAGAGCATGATGCTTACACAGATATGGTTGTCCTAAAATAACATCACAAACTTCAAAGGGATCAATATCACACAATACCTCATATTTGAAAGGCTTGATGCCGTAGGGTAGACGACACTGTTGGCTGACACAAAGATCTTTTTCTTTGCGAAGCCATCCGATGGTGTAGGCTTGGAGGTGCGGTGTCGTTGGCAGGTCTAGTCGCTTGACGACTTCTGCTGAAATCAGGTTCTTCTGACTACCGCTATAGATAATGTAGTGAAGCGGAGCCCCCTTTACCCACATCTGCGAGTGAAAGAGGCATTCCCCTTCCTCTGGTTCTGCTGGTTCGCTTGGTCGGACTTTGGTGGTAGCGACAGTGGCACTGGGTTTAACATTGATAATCTGCTTCCCTCCTTCAGGATTTGATTCGGAATTAGAATTGGCCTCTGACTCGGAAGCCTTCAGTTCGACCATGAGTGACTGCTTGGAGCGGAATTCTTCGGTGTTGTGCCAAGGGCTTTTATGGTACTCACACCATATTCCCGTGTCCTTCATCTTCTCATTGCCCTTCTTGAGTTGCGTCCTAGACTGGTTGTCCTGAGGGCGACCATCTCGACTTGATACCTTGCTGTGTGGGTTGGGGCCGCCTTTGCCTTGCTTCGACTGTGAGGGGTTTGCAGATCCAAACTCTCACCTTTTCTAATTAAATTTATGCTCGATCTTGATAGCTTATCTATAAGCCGTGTCCAATGAGGCGATGTCCAGAAACTCCGTTTTTGTTTGAGTGTATCTATGCAAACAACCGTGGTATTTGAGCATTAGATGACGCTCAGAGTCTTTGATACCCAATATGGTGCGTAGGGTATGGAAAATATTGGTGAAATCCGATACTTTCTGGTCCCTTTCTTGAAGCAGGGTGGTTCATCTGGTGTACTGGTCCTCGTAGCTTCCAACAAGGTAGTACTGTTATTTAATGGCGGCTCGGAAGGAATCCCATGTAGGGGCCACCGCAAACATTGCAGATTCTTCAACGGCCCTTTGCTCAGCGTAAGTATCCCACCAATCCTTAACATGGGGAATGACATTGAGGAGTGCAAAAGTGATCTTTTCCCTATCGGAAAAATTGTGGATCGAAAAATACCCTTCGAGCAGATTCAACCATTTATCTACAACATCTGCATCTATTAGTCCTTCAAATAATGGAATATCAAAATTTACCTGTACCTTAAAGGGGGTTGCATGGCTGCTTGATGAAGATGATTCTCCTGTGGGCAGTCGTCGAAGGATCTGCGCGAAGTTGTCCGTCATTTCGTTCCTTTGTCACGCGAGGGCTTCCTCGAGCAACATTTTTATAGGATCTCCTGCTCCATCATCTTTCTTTTCGTCCCCCACGGGTTATTGTCAATCTCAGCGCGATCGATCTTGCAATGGCTTGATTGGTTCAAGTCCCAACTTCTTGTACCCAGATCATGCACGAAGAAAAATAAATGAAGAGCAGACCTCTCTGATACCACTGATTCGGATTTAGGAGCGGAACGAATTGATTAATAGACTAAATACAATAAACACAGAGATATGAAGAATAACACAGATATCCAGTGAACAATATCTTCTATTGAATAATGAAATAGGCTGAAACTGTAAAATTGCAGCAGTGAAACACTTGCTTGAATGGTGGTAGCTATCTATGAGAAGAGATGTGGCTGCTACGCGCATCCGTCCGAGCAGAATGAATTACAATGAGGCTCTAGAGGCCTTTTTGATATTACTCATGAATGCCGAAACCCTAGACATCCAAAAACCTAATCCTAGGAGGTGAAACGTCAAATGTCATGTGGGCCCCTATGGGTAAGTTGGTACCTCAACTTCTCGTGGTCGTAACTTTTGCATACGACCTCCGTTTTAGGCGTGTGATAGCCCGTTGGAAAGTTTTTTCAGAGAATTACACATTCTACTGTCAAACTTTGACTCCGTCGACAATATGACTGTGGCGAGCCAAAAAAACATTGTTTAGGCCTCTAAAACGACCCTGGAAGTACAACAAGATGTGCTACATGAAAACATACAAAATAAGCTATTTGGATTAAGTGAGAGGCCACCAATATCCACCTGCAAGATGTGGAGGGCTTCAGACAACTCCAAAAGTATAGAACCCACAATTACAAAGAAGTACAAAAGAACGTGTTGAACTAAAAATGGACAAGAGGAGTCAGTTGGAACTTGGAATAGATGGGTGGCCACCAATAACCAACTGGATCAGTTTTGGAGAGCTTATATATACATGATTGGAATTTGAAATCTATAGGGTTAGTTGGTGATATCTCGAGGTAGGGGAGATAATGCTAAAATGCGTTTGGTATGCTCGAGTGGAATTGATCCCATGTTTTGATTTCACATAGTTGATGGTGTGTTCTATATCTACTTTTGGTTGGTTTATTGATGTATGTTTCTTTAGTTTTATGACATGCAAGCGTGGTTTATTGAATTGACGTACTTGTTTTCATAACCCTTAGGCAAATGCTTGTTTTCAATTTGTTAAATTTTGTTGATGTTTTTTGGTCATGTTATATTTATAACTGGATTAGCTAGTTTATATAAGTGTAACACATAACTACAACTAGCACTTAGTTTTAAAATTGGGAAAGGAACTTTATACCTGAGTGTGAGTTTCACAAGCTTGGGAAAATAAATCTATTCATAAGTGTCAGTTTCACAACCTTAGAAAAGGGTACGAAAAATGAAATTATTTTCAAGTTCAATATGTAGTTTTTCTTTGAGTTGTCATTCTAACTCTTGTTTTCAATTCTTGTAACTTGCAAAACTAAACAATCTATTTTTGTTTTAAGAAGTGAACTCATGATCTCCAAGGTAGTGTGGTAGCTAGGTTATACCTAACTCTCATCCCCTTGGGTTTTAAGTTGTTCCCAATCTCTGGTTTGGTGCATATTGACTTCCAACGAGGCTACCAAGTAGAATATGTTGGTTCCCTCATACTACAATTGGTAGAATGAATTTTAGCTTAGGTTTATTTAATGTAAATCACAAAAGGATCGTTATGTACAAGGAAGCAAATACATAACTAAATGATAACCTTCAATATCTTTGGTTATCAATTTTATTAAGA